>CAUYON010105401.1:0-41588 GCA_963573935.1 Arctocebus calabarensis
ACATGTATACCATGGAATACTATGCAGCCTTAAAGAAAGATGGAGACTTTACCTCTTTTGTATTTACATGGATGGAGCTGGAACATATTCTTCTTAGCAAAGTATCTCAAGAATGGAAGAAAAAAGTATCCAATGTACTCAGCCCTAATATGAAGCTAATTTATAGCTTGCATATGAAGGCTAAAACCCAATTATAGCACAAGAATACAGGGAAAAGAGAAAGGGAGGGGAGGGGGAGGATGGGTGGAGAGAGGGCAATTACTGGGATCACACCTACGGTGCATCTTAGCAGGGTATTGGTGAAACTTATTAAATGTAGAGTATCAACGTCTTTATATAGTGATCAAGAAAATGCCATGAAGGCTATCTGTAACAGTACGATCAAAATATTTCTGATTGTATATGAACCACATTGTGCCCTATGATTGCACCAATGTACACAATTATGATTTAACAAAAATATTTTTAAAGAATGTAATAGAAGATGAATAAATACACTTAAAATTATGTGTAAACTTACTTTTTTGTTAAATCAGACCAGTAAGATGGTGAATCTTGTCTTCCAGCTAACTACCTCTCTAATATGTCCTTTGGAGGAAGGGGGGGAAGTTGGAGGAATAGTTAAGTTTGTTACCCTATACATATACGTAGGTGTCCATTTCTTATCATTAACCACAACAAAAAAAAGGAAAAGAACAAATCTAGAACCAGATAGGTGTCTTTCATGAAGGTCTTCTGTTACTACAACATACTTAAAAGACAAAAGATACCCATGCTCTTCTGAGACTAGAGAGAAGGAGTTAAGAAAGCATATTGATTTTTAAGAGGGTCATACTCAAGGTTCAGAAAACAGTATCTTCTCCTGCCAATTGTGATCTTAGATTTTATTGCAGACATCAATGAGCTTTTCTTCATCTTGATTCCCTAAATATTATCTCAATTCTTTCTTTAGACTCCAGAGTCTAAAAACTCTGACTTGCTATGCAACTATACAAAGTGACAAAGTTAAGTTTGTCCTTAAATAAGTGATATTGCTTTATTTCATAAAACTGTGCATTTTAGCCATAGAATTTGGATATACATATCAATGGAGTCTCTTACCTTTAGGTTATCAAAATACTATCCTCATTTTCATAAATGAAGAAACTGAAATAGAAAAAGATTAAGAAACTTCAAAGGTCACTTTCCTTGCTAGCTAAGGAAAAAGTGTACTAAAAAGTATCCTTTTCTATGGTTCATGAAAGAGTATCACTTAAAATTCTTACCAAAAGGAAAAAAAAATACATTTCAAGAATTTCTTCATTACTACTTAGCAATAGTAATAGTCACATATATATCAGGTAGGTATTGCTACAATAATGCTATATAACAAACTAGCAAACTTCCAGTGTCTTAACACAGTAATCATTTATTCACACTGGTCTGCAAGTCAGCTGGGATGGCTCTACCTCAGGCTCCTGGTGATTGGACTAGACTGGGAAGCTTCACTTCTTTCATTCTTTCCCAAAGCCCCATGACTTAACAGTAAGATGGTCTTCTCATGGTGAGGAAGAGGGCAAATAAAAACACATATCACAATTTTAATGCATTCTATTGGCCAAAACAACTTACACAGTCAATCTCAACATAGCAAAGATGGGAGAATATACTCCATTCCACCAACTGTGGGAGGAGCAGTGGCAAAGTAATGTGGCGAACGATGTGCATGTATTTTAAACATAATCCTCCTAAGAAAGAAAGATGTGGGTATCAGGGGAAGGATGTGAATAATAATCACTCTTCCATAACATATTAGAAGAAATAGGAATTTTTATAAAGGCTTATTATTTCTAATTAATGCCTATCAAGGAAGAAATTCACAACAAAATGTTTCAAAGTCTCTAAATTTCTTTAAGCAATTACATTTCCTAAAAGAACCAACTATTATATAATTCAAACCACAACTGTTTTAGAAGAGAACTAAAAAATACAGCACAGAACTTGATTGATGAAAATTGACTGCCAGCAATGTTTTTAAGTGGATCTCATTTAAAGAAGTAGATAAATGTTTATTACTCAAACAAAAAGAAAAAAATTAATGAAGTTGGATGAATACCAAAGAGTTTTGAAATGTCAGTTAAACTACATCACTAAGCTATATGAGTGCATGCTACTTATCTACTTACCGATTTGTTATGTAGACACACAGACACACACACAACATAAGTACAAAGGAATTTTTTCATGCTATGCCATCTAGTTGTTACTAAAGCATAAACAACATTTTGCCAAGTAACTGATATAAGACACCAGACAGAAGCATATTCCTTCATGTGGAAGTGACTTTATAGGGAAGGGTATTTGCCAGAATCTCACCTAAAATACACAATGCAAAGGTACATTTCAAAACAACTAAGAGTATATATATATATATTTTATTGTTGGGGATTCATTGAGGGTACAAGAAACCATGTTACACTGGTTGCATTTGTTGGGAAAAGTCCCTCTTACAATCGTGTTTTGCCCCCAAAAGGTGCAGCACACACCAAGACCCCAAGACCGCACGCCCCTCACTCCTTCCCTCTCTCTGCTCTTCCTTTCCCCACCCTTCCCTCATTCTTCCTCTCTCTGCTCTCCCCTTCCTTCACCCCCACCGTGTCAATAATTGTCATTAATTGTCCTCATATCAAACTTGAGTACATGGGATTCATGCTTCCCCATTCTTGAGATGCTTTACTAAGAATAATGTGTTTCACTTCCATCCAGGTTAGTACAAAGGCTGTAAAGTCTCCATTTTTTTTTAATGACTGAATAGTAAAATCTGAATTGCAGTTGAGTCTTTCACCCGGTAGGGTGCCATATACCCCTCCATTGTACCCATTAGTAGGAACTTACCAACCCCTCAGCTGCCCTTCTACCTCCCTGCTTCTTCTATTTAATTGTGTTTTTCTGTAGTTGTTTATCTAATAGTTTCAACATAGGAGAAACTATTGGGTGCATGGGATGCTTGCTTTTCCAATCTTCAGGTACTTAGAAGAATGTTCTCCAAATTTATCCAGGTAAATACAAAAGATACAAAAATCTCCATTTTTTATCACTGAATAGTATTCCATGGTATACACACATCAAAGTTTACTAATTCATTCATGTGCTGATAGGCAATTGGATTGTTTCCACATCTTTGCAATTGTGAATTGAGCTGCTATAAATGTTCAAGTGCAAATGTCCTCTGATAAAATGATTTTTTTTCTTCTGGGTAGATACCATTAATACCTGGATGCATTGGCCATTTGTCCTCTTGGAAAAAGATTCTGTTTGTGTCTATTGCCCAGTGATTATGTTTGCTGTTTTCTTGTTGATTTGCTTGAGTTCTTTATAAATTCTGGTTATACCTGCTTGTCAGATTGATAACATGCAAAGATCTCCTTCCCTTCTGTTGTTTGTCTGCTTGCTTTGTTGATCAAGTCCTTAGCTGTACAGAGACTTTTAAACTTGATCTGGTCCCCCTAAATTATTTGCAGAAAATCAAATTCACCCTCCAGGGTATTTGTGGTCTGTATTTTTCTTACAGGACTTAATCCTGTTTATATTTGCTCCCCTCCTACAATGTATATACATAAAAGTGTTAGACACAGGCATCTGTAACTCCTATAGCCTAAGCAGAAAAGACACAATCCGGTAGCTATTTAACGGCAGCCCAATTATTTACCAAACATATTCAGGAACAATGAATATTGTGCAGGTGATTAACTAGTTAGTGGCATTTTTGTCATATATAAGACTCCTAAAAGAAATGAATTTTATCAAAAAGTGGTTCACATATAAAATTATATGATTGAGTTTTAAATATAATCAAATGTTTCCATGTAATTATGGTTCCTATACTATTACTTGTTCTAATAATTATAGGTCAATAATCATAATAAAAAACAGTACAATATTCTCTTCCAATACTGAACAC
This sequence comes from Arctocebus calabarensis, assembly GCA_963573935.1. Classification (NCBI taxonomy): domain Eukaryota; kingdom Metazoa; phylum Chordata; class Mammalia; order Primates; family Lorisidae; genus Arctocebus; species Arctocebus calabarensis. The sequence continues at coordinate 3,941 of CAUYON010105401.1, forward strand.
TAACTACTCAAGGAATATGGACATATCATAAATAAATAAATACAGAAAGCAGAGAAATTAGAAGTGTAAAAAATAAATAGTAAAAAATAGAAAAAGAATTAATTGTTCTATGATACACTATAGTTCCCTAAATAGTAAATGGTTTTCATGAAATACAGCAAATGGACACTGACTAATCTCATTCAACATCAATCCAGTCTCATTACTTGATCAATAACAAAGGCCCTTATTCTTCCCCTATAGTTTATCCTCCTTTATTTACTTGAAATTCCAATCTTCATTTTATTTTTCTGAAGCAGTTCAGGCTATAGAGAGAAGAGCTCCAGAATTTTACCATTCTTATGCCTAAATGTTCTTTCTGATGGTATGTTTCTTTCTTTTTTTTTTTATTCTGGGCCAGTGTCATAGGAGTCTCTGCTGATCTGAGATAGTGACAAGGGGAGGAAGTAGAGTTTGTAAGGAAGAGAATCTGCACCACTCACTCATCTCACATCCTGTGGTTGGCCCAGGCCAGCTCTGTGAGTGGATATCTCATTAACTAGCTAATCGTGAACCCTAAAAAGCATAGTATATAACTTAATTTTCTTTGGGATTCTGCACCAAAGTATTTCACAGAGGGAAATTAGACATTCCATGGGCTACTATAAAACAAGACGTAAGTAGATGTTATTAAAACCATCAGACATTACTGTTACAAATAGCTTAGTTTTCCCCAAATAATAAATAAATAACATTTGCATTTGGACATTTTCATCTTTCTGCACATTCCATGCTTCGAAAGGCAAGTGTGAATGTCCCCTTCAAAAGGAAGTGCTGTTGTATATTTTTTCAGAGAAGCAAATGCTGCTTTTCCCACTCCTGCTGTGAGTTGCTTTGAACATCATTTCCAATGAATGTGCCAATTTGGGAAATGGTGTGAGCCAAGGCGTCCTGATTTCAAAGGCAGCTTGCATCACTGTGAATATTTCATTTCTGGTTTTTGCATGTAGGATCAAAATGATGAAAGCTGACTTGCTCTTTCATGTTCTAGAGAAGGCTTAGTTTTGGGTCAAGAATCACTGACAGCTTTACCATACATTTACTTTAATGTTGTGTTTTCACTCATTCACTCACTTATTCACTTACTTACTCACTCAAGGAGTTTGAATTTTTTATTATTATTGATTGTCACATTTATCGAGCTCTACTCAGCCAGAGGCTTAGGAGACCAGAAGCAGTGGTGTAAGGATTAGAGTGCTAGCAAGAGCTATTTGGGGCTGGAGTTCAGGGCAGATCTCCAGCCTCAGCAAAGACTGTAAACTAGAAAACCAAAGCAAAACCAAATTCATAAGAATTGAGAAATTATTATGTGAAAATGAAGATATTTAAGAAAAAGCTGTAGCCTAAGTACATGAGAGACATATATTCAGCTAATTAAAGCTTGTCCCCTGATGGGGTCTGGCTGTACTGATAACTGAGTGTCTGGAAATCACAGCATTGGTCTTTCCTCTGTCCTGCCTGAACACTGGCCCTAATGGAAGCTCAGGGTATACAGAATTACTGAAGATTTCTCATTAACAATTTAGATGTCAAATCAGCAGTTTCTTTGACTAAAGGAAACTGGTTTCATATTACCCTAAACATACAAAAGAACATAGGCTTTAGGGAAAGCAACAATAACATAACAGGGATAAAATAAGCATCTAAATAATTCAACCACCCTTTATCTTTCTGAAAAAATATATCTCTGATGATGAAGGAGATCACTCATTTAATTTAAATTCTACCAATTATCTAAAGCATCATACAACTTTTGAATTGCATTTTGTCCTTTGTAAATGGACTTGCTCTTAAATTTCCTTTTTAGCAAAACAATTGTTCCTTTACCAATATTCTGTTCTCAACTTTTCTTTACAATGTCTGAAAGTAGTTCAGGGGTATACCCAGAGACGAGACCAGGAATGGTTCAGGCCAAGTTTAATGAAAAGAGACAGAGGCCAGCCAGGACAAAGATGATAGCTGCAGTGTGGGTGATTGGAGGGAGGAGGAAGATTCCACAGGTTGCTAGAAGGTTTTGGTGGGCTAGGGTCTTTCTGGCAGAACTCTCACTGTGGAGCCAGCTAGGCTTTGGTTGTAAGGGAGGAGGAGGGGGAATGACTTAGGCCCCCCACACTGTCTTTATTCAGAGACTACAGTTCTTTCTCACTAGGTAAGAGATTGCTGAATCTTTCCAGTCCTGACCTCTCTCTGAAGCGCCAATTACTTTACGTCCCACCAGCTTCTGTAATCTCACACTTCAAGACACCTCACTATGGCAGCTTATAATTTGCTTGTTTTTTTGACAAGCTTATGCCCAAAAGCACATTTTTCATTTTTCAAATATATGACTTTTATTACAGTGGTGAAATGTGTCTTCCTATAAAAATTTATTCTTTTCTTAACCATCTGTACAAACTTTAGGGAGGACACGTGGGCAGGCTATCAAACTCGTGTAGTTATGAATATAGTTGTCTCCGTCACACGTGATTGGCTTGGTTAGCATCTTTCTTTAGATTGTATCTGTTATTTAACATAATAATCCAGTAGTTTAGTGACACATATGAGAGGGTTACCAAAACGTAAAACTATGAGTCAATCAACTAACTTGTTAATTGCTTGAGCCTTTTATTCTATCCATTTTCTTTCCAACTGGGAAAGCAAAATGGGCTTAGAAATAGAAAACTAAAGTTTAAGGAAAGAGAAAAAATTCTTAGTCCTAGTATTCCTTAGTCTTGAGAATTGAAAAAGATTGTGGTTCCTTTAAATATAATCCTAAATACACATATATGGTCTTTAGACTCTCAGGATTTCTAGACCTTGGCACTAATTGGAGTTCGGTCTTAATAATTCCTTTCTGTGTTGAGCTACACACTGTAGGATGTTTAGCAATGTCCTTGGCTCTAGCCACTGGCTTCCAACAGTACTCTCAAATTGTCTCCAGACTTTGTCAAATGTCTCCTGAAAAGCAAAACTGTCCCCACTTGAAAATCACTGCTCTGTGTGAAGGCAGAAGATAGGGAATGCTATGATTTGAGCCCATCGCTATCATGAATGGTTTGCCACCCTGGCTGCATGTTAGAATCACCTAAGGTACCTGAGAAAAGTAAGTCCCTCAAGTGATTTTATTTCCATGGCTGTGTGTGTAATTGCTCTGTGCTGGAGCTGGGGAGTGGGTGCCAAATATTTAAAAATGTTCTAACAGGTAACCTAGATTGAAAACCCTGGCTCTTAAAAAACAATGACTACACAAACATGAGGCCTCATCTCATTAAGAGAATTGTGTCTGCACTCTGCAATCACAGACATTTTGGAGCACTAAACTCACAGCACATGTTTCACTGTCATGGCTTTATGCATTAAGTATCTTATGTCAGCACAAAATAAATAGCTGAAATCTATAAAAGTCACCAGAACATCAGTTGGCATCTTCTGCATGGAAGAATATCTTGAATTAGATTTCGTTATGCATTAAGTATAAAATAAAATTGTCTGCACAAAATAAAACGTTATCACTTCTTCAGGGCCTCATTTTACCCTGTGTTAAGGAGGGTGTGAAATTGGCTCTCTGACCCCTGTTTAAAGTGGTGGTTGGGTGGATGGACAACACATTTGAAAATAATGAAATTGACAGTATAGTTCTGCTCAAACTGCAGTGTTTTTTTTTAAAGACCTCAATTGCCTTTACTTAACAATACTCAAACTATTGGTTCAAAAGTTATAAGGAGAAATAAATATAAATCTCAAACTCACTAGTTTATTTATATCTGGATATTTTAAAAAGTAATGATTGGAAATAAATGTGGTCTGTGAATTTGATCCATCCAATTGTGGAATGCCCTTCTCCATTTCGGTGGACAAAAATTTGACTATCTCCCTATTTTTCTTACCCATTTGAGGCTCGTATGTACTATATCAGTGGATACTGTGCTTCTTAATGGATTCTCAGTTTCTCCCCTAAATTGCCCCTAAAGTTTTGTTCACACTGTTTTTTATTTGGATTATTAACAATAACTTATAAACTGTTAAATGGTTATAGCCAGGGTGAGTATCAATAATTTAAAGGGAGACATTTAAAAATTTTGTAATTTCAAAGCACAATTTCAATTTTCTGGAGTAACTGTTTCTTTAATGAACATTTCTTTAGCTGTAATAAATTATCAATGTTATTTAATAAAAAATAAGTACAGTTGAAAGGAAAATATGCATTTTAAAAACTTTTAATAATCTTTTCATGTAAAATGTATAATCTGAGAGTGAATGATTGGAGTATGCAGCAAAGACTCATAACACACACTAACATGGAGTTCTTTAAACAATTTTACCAGTATCATGCTTAGGCACTATCATAGAAGTGCTTAATTAATGGTGTTGAATTAAGTAATTGATGATAAAGTACATATATGTTCTTAATATTTGCATATGTACAAGTCCATATTTGCATAACATGCTTGAGATTCCATTAGATCTTTATCTTTAAAGAATTATGAAGATCATGGGTGACTCCTGTGGCTCAGTGAGTAGGGCGCCAGCCCCACATACTGAGGGTGGTGGGTTCAAACCTGGCCCCAGCCAAACTGCAACAAAAAAATAGCTGGGCATTGTGGCGGGTGCCTCAGCCTCCCAAGTAGTCCCAAGTAGTAGTAGCTACTTGGGAGGCTGAGGCAAGAGAATATTATTTCTGAGATAATAGGCAAATTGGAGAAAAGAAGTTTAAATGAATAAAAACACCAGAGGCTTGTTCACCTCCTTCCTTTACTTGAATAGAGATAATTTCTATTTATGGAAAAAATAAAGTCAACATTTGGTTGGTAGATATTAAGTACAAGGTTTTTAATATAAATCAAAGTACATCAATACCATAAAATATTAAGCCCTAAATAAATGGAAATTCTGTCAGTTATTACTGATAATAAAAGAAAAACTATAAAACTTTATTGTTAAATCTTCCCCATTAGATCACTCATTTTCTCAACTATGGTAATACTGCTGACCTACACTGCCATATAACTCAAATCTTCATTATAACATTCATCAGGTAATGTAATGTAATGTTTGCAATTAATTTATAGTTTCAGTTTGAAATCCCACAGAAGAGAATGACTGTGTTGGCTTTGAGAACTTCAGAAATCTGAAATCATATGCACTTGTATCTGTAAGAAAACAATCTGTGGCATGGTAAGAATGATGTCATGTTGAAATGAAACTGCCATGCTGGGCAATGTTTGAAGCCATAGCAAGGTATTCTGCAATAAGATCTTTAAACAATGTCTACAGATTTGCCCTCCTAAAGATGCCTACTAACCTCCCCAGCTTAACAAGAAAGTGAAGATATTAGTTACCAACTTTATCCTTAAGGCTTGCTACATAAAGATTTTCTGGTGGATTTGTGTGAGGAGCCATTTTTGGCCACCTGAGACATTGCTTCTATTCTTAAGTTCCTATTAAAGGTTTCTTTCTGAGAAACTGAGTTTATTAGTCTTTTTGTTTTTGGCTTTTCAGCTCCTTCACCTTCAGGGATAGGTTTGTATACATCTGTTCACTGTGAGGTAGTACCAAAAAAAAAAAAAATAAATAAACAAAGAGTAAAAACAAAACACTAATTTTGAAAGTGTATTAAATAATAGTGAATGCAAATATATTGAGTCTTATATATCATATATCACTGATATATCATAAAGGTTGTCTCTTTGTTAGTATGCATTTTCTATATATGTATGTGTATATATATATATATACTCACACACACATATATATTGTTTGGGATTCATTCAGGGTACAAAGAATTAGCTTACCCTGATTGCATTTGTTAAGTAAAGTCCCTCTTATAATTATGTCCAGCTCCAAGAGGAGGAGGGCCCACCATAATCCTCCATCCTCCTCCCCTCTCCCCACTCCTTCTTTCCCCCACCCTCCACCTTGTATTATCTCATCTACTGCCTTTGTGCTAGAATTGAGTGTATTGGATTCTTGCTTCTCCATTCTTGTGATGCTTTACTAAGAAGAATGTGTTCCACCTCCATCCAGGTTAATAGAAAAGATGTAAAGTCTCCATTTCTTCTAATGGCTGAATAGAATTCCATGGCTTACATATACCATAGCTTGTTAATCCATTCCTGGGTTGGTGGGCCTTTAGGTAGTTTCCACATTTGAGTCACTATAAATTGAGCTGCAATAAACAGTCTAGTGCGAATGTTCTTATGAGAAAGGAATTTTTTTTTTCCTTCTGGGTAGATGCCTGGTGATGGGATTTGCAGGATCAAATGGGAGGTCTAATTTGAGTTCTTTGAAGATTCTCCATACTTCCTTCCAAAAAGTTTGCAATAGTTTGCAGTCCCATCAGCAGCGTAAAAGTGTTCCCCTCCTCCTCACATCCAGCATCTGTAGCTTTGAGACTTTGTGATGTGGGCCATTCTCACTGGGGTTAGCCGATAACTTAGCATGGTTTTGATTTTTATTTCTCTGATAATTAGGAACAATGAGCATTTCTCATATGTTTGTTAGCCATTCGTCTGTCTTCTGTAGAGAAGGTTCTATTCATCTCTCTTGCCCAGTGATCAAAACTGTCTTTATTTTCTAATGTAAAGAAAACAAGCATGGCTTAGTTTCCATCATTTCAATTAAATTAACACAGTTCATTATTGTGTAAATTTGAACATTTACACTACAGAACAAATAACTTTTTTTTTTTTCCTTTGAGACAGAGTCTCTCTTTGTAGCCCTCAGTAGAGTGCCATGGTGTATCACATTTTAACATCTTGTTTTAATCCTAGCACTCCGGGAGGCCGAGGCAGGTAGATTGGTTGAATTTAAGATTTCTAGATCAGCCTGAGCAAGAATGAGACTCTGGCTTGAAAAACATAGCCAGATGTTGTGGCGGGCTCCTGTAGTCCTAGCTACTTGGGAGGCTGAGACAAAAGGATTACTTGAGCCCAAGAGTTGAAGTTGCTGTGAGCTATCTAACTATCAGTGCACTCTACCCAGGGCAACAGAGACTCTGTCTCAATAATAATAATAATATCTTTTTTCAGTTGTTTCCCAAGTGTAGTAGAGTAAGCATTTCACAGACAGAAACGCAGTGTCCCAGGACTGTAGTAAGGTTTCAGTTCATCACATACTGACTTCTTGGTTGGACAGAATACCAAAGTGCACAGGCTGATGATGAAATAATAATCTGAGTTTTAATTGCAGGTCTGAGACAAAGCCTTTTGCTTTTTTCTCAGGTTCCTTTTTCTCAGTCTGAAAATTTTCTTTCCATAGTACTACAGCACAATTTCTGATCATATATTCTTGAGAATTTTAATTGTGGAAAATCAACTTTGCAATTTTAGCTCACTTTTGATACTTTGATTTTCCTAAGAAACAACAAATTGTGGCCTCTGATAGCGATTCTTTTTTTTTTTACTTTTTTTGTTGAGATAGAGTCTGACTATGTCACTCTAGGTACAGTGCAGTAGCCACAGCTCATAGAAACCTCAGACTCTTGGGCTGAAGTGATCCACTTATCTCAGACTCCAGAGCAGCTGCAACTTACAGATACAGCCACCACGCCTGGCTAATTTTTCTATTTTTAGTAGAGATGGTGTCTCACTCTTGCTCAGGCTGGTGTCAAACTCCTGAGCTCAAGAAATCCACCTGCCTCTGCCTCCCAGAGTGCCCTGATTAACAAGCATGAGCCACAGACTGAGGAAGGGATTCTTTCCTACACCACTTTAGGACACTGGGAATGTGTTTCCTTGGGGCGTTCGTCCTTGTGAGTATCTGCTTTATGAATGAAAATGAAAGCAGAATTATTGTTTGCTTTCCTAGACATTTATTTGTTGACTTGCTCATTAAACACGGGTTTATTCTAGGCAATAGTGCATAGATATTCGAGGCTTTCCATCAGCGAACTCTCAATGAGCTCAGCTCAGGTACGCCCATGCAGTGTCTCTGCTCTGTTTTGTGGACTATCAATTTCGGTATCACATGTTGCTGATAGTAGCCCCAACTTTTTTCATGATATTATGTATTTCCTTATCAGAAATTAGTTTTTTAAGAAACAAATCATACTTTAGATAGAGTTTGCCACCTCAGTGTGATTCTGCAAATGCATCATCATCAGTTTGTGGTTGAACTGATTGTACACTCCTGAGAGTTGTGACAATCAATATATGTTAGGAGAGAATTAAAAAGTTACTATCTTTGGTCCTGTTATAATAATTTCCCCAAATGCATCATAATGTCAACAATTTAGACTACTTTAAAAACAGTAGTGTTGGCTCTGCACCTGTGGCACAAGCAGCTAAGGTGCCAGCCACATACACCTGAGCTGGTGGGTTGGAATCCAGCCCGGGCCCTCCAAATAACAAAGAAAGCTAGAACCAAAAAATGGCTGGGTGTTACGGCGGGCGCCTGTAGTCCCAGCTACTTGGGATACGGATGCAGGAGAATGGCTTGAGCCCAGGAGTTGGAGGTTGCTGTGAGCTGTGATGTCACCCTGCGATCCAGGGTGACAGCTTGAGGCTCTGTCTAAAAAAACAAACAAAAAAAAAATCAAAAACAGTAGTGTTAAATGAATGTGTGTGTTTGAGAAATAAATATTTACATCCTTTAAATTTAAATATTTAGCCAATCACAATGATAGCCAAAGTGAATATTAATGGTTATTAATGGTTAATTAGATCCATAAGGGAAAAACGGTAAAAATTAACTCGCATATATTGATTTACTTTGAGTTTATCACGTAATTGTACCATTACCCTTCAGATTAAAATATTTTGCAAACAATAACAATTAGATTTTAATAAGCTCCTCTGATGATTTTTTAACAATTATAGAGTAACAAAAACATCTTACTTATTGACTTTTTCACTTTAAAGTAAATATAAACTTTTTTTATGAATCACAGAAAAATTTCCACTTCCTACTAATAGTACAAGCATTTGTATAAAATCACAGTTTATTTAGTATATTCTTTCATTCACCATAAACCTACTAAACAAAGAAAGTGTAGCTATTCTCATTTACAGGCTCAATTTTTTTTCTTTCTCCCTTAGCATTTATTATTTTTAAGTTACTACACACTTTACTTATGTCTTATTCTTTTTTTTTTTTTTTTTGTCTCTCACTTTGGCTAGAATGAATGTCTCAAAATGGCAATGAATTTTGCTTGCTTTGCTTCCAGTCACTGAGGCTAATACTTGCAGAAGTCTCTGAATATTTATTTTTATTTATTTATTTTCATTTCAAAATAAATAAATAAAATATTATCATTATTATTATTATTTTTAATTAATATTTAAAAATATTTAGATAAAATTTAATATTTATATTTATCAAAATAAATAAATAAAAATAAATGTTTCATTTCAAAATAAATAAATAGGGGTTAAAATGTTTAGGTTACATAGATTGCTTTTGTAATGCTTGACTCATAGCTATAGGTGTTCCCATCACCCAACTCGTGTTCATGGCACCCATTAGGTAGGTTTTTGCCTCTCCCTTCCTCCTTCCTTCCTGCTGGTTGATTTCTACTGAGCTTTACTTCCCTCTGTACACATGCGTGCTTGTTGGTTAGTTCCAGTTTATTACAATAGGAGGTTTACATGGTGTTTGCTTTTCCATTCTTGAGATACTTCACATAGGAGAATGGTCTTCAGTTCTGTCCAGTTTGTTTCAAAAGATATTTATTCATCTTTCCTCATGGCTGAGTAGTACTCCATGGTATACATATAATATTTTACATAATCATACATATTTTATTAAACTACTCATAAATTGATGGGTACTTGGGCAGATATTTTAGAATTGTAAAATTGTTTCAAAGACAGTACACAAAGTTCCCATACATCCCTCGTCTCATTCTCCTAAGGTTATCATCTTACAGTACCGTGGTACATTTGCCAGGACTGAAAACTGACCTTGACACTTTATTAAATGAGTACACAGTTTTTTTCAAATGTCATTATTTTCCATTAGTAACATTTTTCTATTTTAACTCTAATCCAGGATTCCACATTGTATTTAGCGTCACATCTTTGTCTCCTCTGCTCTGTGGGAGCTGTTCACAATTTCCTTGTTCTTCACAACCTCGACAGTTTGAGGAGTTCTGGTCAGGTGTTGTAGAATGATCCTTAGTTTGTGTTTTACCAGTAATTAGAATGGGTTTTGTCAAAACATGTCATACAGGTGAAGTGATTTCCTTATAAAGTCTTATTAGAGAATGTATGCCCTTAAATGTTTAAATAATTAAAATATAGTGAAAATAATAAATTTGACCTTAGTAGAATAGGTATTTTCTGCACTAATGATATCCTACTAAATCTAAAAAAAGCATTGCCTAATATACTTTTAAGTTCTTTTTACATAAAAGAGCAAAATTATGTATAAATTTTATACATCAATATAATACCAAAATGGTTTAAAGAGTTCATACTTATTGTCATTAATATCTTATATATTTTTAAATCATTATTTCTGTTAATTTGCTTTCTAAAGATGCTTTTCAGAAATAGCTAAATGCAAAGCAAGTAACCAATAGCTGCCTCAATGATGATGTGTTTCATATTAAAGTATTAAAATCATCTATAGTATCTTCTTTCTCCTCATCATTATCACTATTAGGTAACTGTAATTCTCCTAATTATTCATGCATAAGTAAAGAGTTAACAGAGGATAGCTAGAAAATTCAGATAGCCTTGGTCACTTGTTTTTTGATCTAGATTGTTCCAGAAATACACATATCAATGTGGTAATTACTATAGGCTCATTATTGTTGTAGAAAATGAATGAAGAATCAAGATTTTTCTTCATCTCTGTGAATCAGGTAATTTTGTGACAATACCTGGATATAAGCGGAATTGTCTCAGGTGCCTATGGTATGTAATACAGACAATTTCTTAATATTACTACATGGTGAAACTTTTCCTATCACGGTAGGTAGTATAATTCATATTTTATAAAGGAAAAAGCTAGGAGCATTAAAGGTTAAGTAGAGTCATAACCATTCTTTCTTGATCTATAAACATTGTCTCCTTTATTATTAATTCTTAATAAATAAAAAATAATATTATGCACATAAAGAAAAATTTCACAATATTGATTTAAAAGTTCATGTTTGTATTATAATTTGTCTATGAACAACTATCCCTACAGTTTGAAATAGTTTATTATTAATCCTTAATAAACAAAAAATAATATTATGCACATAAAGAAAAATTTCACAATATTGATTAAAAAGTTCATGTTTGTATTATAATTTGTCTATGAACAACTATCCCTACAGTTTGAAATAGGATACATGTTCATCCTCAGTTGTTTGTAAACTTCTTTGAGAATTACTTTGCTGATCCATCTGCTTTATTATGTCTTGTTATCCTAAATATCTTTTGTAATTATAAGACACAAGACAACTGATTTTAGCCATTTTGGTATTTTCAGAAACACATGCTTGTGTAGTGACAGTCTACCACACTAATAGTCTCCTGTGTTCATAGACTAGTAAAGCATTTAGATATCAACCATCTCTTCACTTTATGAAGCATGTAATTAATCTATAAATATTAATATAATCAGATCTGCACAACTGTCTTAAGAATTAAATAAACTTTAAAAAGAGTGGTTATTTTTTTTTCTTCCAAAAGGCTGGCTAGCTCCAGTTTATCCACATTGTTGCTGCCTTCTAAGAACAGCAAGAAAAGAAGATGCAAGTGCAAGTATTTTAAAAACCTCTGTTGGTATTAACACTGTCTTGTTTCTGTCCTGTTGGCTAAAGGAAGTCACATGGCCAAGCCCAGATTCAAGGGTCAAGGAGGTAAAATTTCTTTCTTGATGAGAGGTGAAGCAAAGTTGCATTGCAAAGTGACCTTGCTATAAGAAATTGAAACAATTTTAGGTCATTTTTGCAATCTACCCCTTGTTTTACCCTTTATCCCAAAAAGTCTTAATGCAATCAGTAGTTTCAATAAAGGATGAGATATGATCTTTGAATTTTCTGTAAACTGTCATTTAAGAAGGTTCTAGATTAAATGAGTTGTGCCTGGGAAAGTTTCTTGACTTGGATAGATTCTTTGAGGTATAGAGGAGGGTTAACTCCTAATATCTTGGTTCCCAATTTAAATTTCTAAGTGGCCAACCTATTATTTAGTTTAGTTTCTGCCCTTGCATACACACAGCTTTATTAGTATAAAAGCTTCATATTAGTATAAAATCTAACAAATTATTTATTTCAAGTTCTTATGTCTGCTGCTTCTTTAAAAATGGCAGAGACATATTTTGAGTCTTGAGCTTGATAAAGACAAGAATCTTGCTTAGCACAACTAGACCAAAATATCCCACCCATATTTTCCAAAATTAAAAGGACTTCAGAGTTTCCGTAACTATGAATGCCAAAGGCTAACCATGAGAACCACAGGAATTTTTGCAGTAATGACAACAGGCTGGATCCAGAGATTCAGGTTTAGTCAGTCAAAATTTCATTTTGTAAGATGTTTTGAGAATGCACTTTTCCATAGGAAAGCAAATATCAAATATATCTTTCTTCCAAATAAATCTATGGTCCCAGAACAAAATTTTGCTTTAACAAATATAGCTTTTTAGTTTTAAATATGCATATATGTATATGTAACCTTCAAAAATAATATGCTGCCTTTTAAAATCCTTTTTAAAAATATATATTATGCTAGATTTTAGTCTCAAGAAAATGAGTCAACGTTTTTAAACTAGTGTAGAGTATTTTAGGCAGCCTTACATGCATGTGGTGCGGTGGTAAAAATACAATAGCGTGGATTGTGGTCAGGCCCAGCAAGGATCAAGCAGTAGAGATACAGATAGATGATTAAAGAGATTCTATAGTGAATTCAATCTCTTTTCTGTAAGTCTCTGGGAGTCCATAGACATATATCCTTGATATAAATAGATAGATAGGGCTCTGGCAGCCATGTCACTTTAATGTAGGCTTGGCTACCAAAGTATGATTCATTTCTGTTGCACAACCAAACAGAACTAGCAAAAACAAGTGCAAGGGATACTGGTTGCATACCAAGGACAGGAAGACATGTTTTGACTATTTGGAAAGAGGGATGGGGGACCAAATTAATAAAAGAGTTTGGCTTTGAGGTCAGAGTGATAACATATAAATCTTAGTTGGGCCACTTGTCATCTGTAGGAAAAATGCACTCACTGCTACCCTAGATTTATCTCATTGATGTATTGATTTACATGGTTATTTCCTCTACAAGATGGAAAAACTCACTAAGCCTTCCTTGACTCTCTGCCTACCCACAGCACAATATGTTCTATTAGGATTTTTACAAAAATGCTTTATGAATTGCATTTGAGAATATTTTTCAGTTAAAAAAGAAACAAACTAATACTATAAGAAGGTAGAACATTGGTGCTGCAAATATGGGTGATGTTTCATCATGAAAGTGAAAAAGTTTGAGAGCTTTGGAAATGTCATGAAAAACGAACTGGATTGTGTAGAATTCATTCCACCTTATAAAGAGCTGCATATTTTAAATGGTCAAAATTCATGTAATCCTGATGTTTCTCCAAATTAAGCTACATGTAACATTCACAACGGAAAGGGTCTTAATTGAGGGACAGTTTGTGAGGTTTCCTCATAGCAGATGCCCAAATTCAAATGTTGGGTAGACTAATACTCTAGTTATTGGAGAGGGAGTTCATGATGCAAAGGGAGTTGGTGATGATACGGGAAAAGAAGAAGATACAGGGACGAATAGAGTTTGAGGTCAAGGTGAGATGGAGAAGAGGGCATGGCCAGTGGAGATAGGGGCAGAAACTGACATTAACATGGTTATAGATATGAAATATACAGACACATGAGCATAGGTTAGAAGCTATCGTTAAGAATCTGAAGAGCTGGGAATTCTCTTCTGTGGCCCTCATATGATCTTAGCTGTTCATGCTTCTCTGTCCTTTCTCACTAAATCCAAATTATCCACCAATGGTTGTTAAGCCTCAGAACATCTTCAAAGACCATATTTGATCAAGTACCACTAAAGCAGCTGTAGTTTGTCTGACTTCTTTTGATAAGACTATAAAGTCCCTGCCCCTTTCTACCATGTTAGCATACTCTTTCAGGATCATTCTCAGGCCCCAGACTTCTGAATAATGGCCTTATTCTTATTGTGCTCTGCTTTATTTTCTTTCATAATATCTAGATTTTTATGATGCTATGTAATTATGATTAGTGTTGCATAATTCTTTCTTGCTTTCTTTGTTTTATTTTATTTTTAATTAAAACTAATATATACTTATAACATATGATATTATGATATATATGTACATCATAGAATGATTAAATCAAGCTAATTAACATATTAATCACCTTACCTACTTACTATTTTCTTTTGGAGAGAACATTTCATATCTACTCCTTTACAATTTTGAAATGTACATTATTACTATCTATGCTTACCATGAATAATGAAATAATGCCATTTTTAACAACATGGATGAGACCCAGAGCATACTTACCTAGATTAAAATAATGCCATGGTGGGTTCCAGACAAGGAATGACAGAAATTTTATGATCTCACCCACATAGGGAATCTAAAAAAGCAGAATTCATAGAGGTAGAGTCAAATTCTGGTTATTTAAGTATTATTACTGTTTCTTATTAATATAACAAGGCCATCTCAACTTTTTATCCCAATGAGAGATTTTTCATTCTGGATTTATTTTTTATATGACCCATATTTGTCATCTTCATCCATTTCTACATCTGATCCCCTTTATCCAACTCTTCACATTGTAACACATTCTATGACAGACAATCCACTGAAATCAGTACTCATAAAAAAAATTACATGGCATTCTTGGTTAAAGTACACAAGGGTTCTGTAAATATTTATTGAGTAGATGAATAATTTCATTCACTAAAGTACAAATGTATAAACTGTTTCAATTCCAAGTACCTATGTAATATATCATACACTGTGTGAACATAAGGAAATCTGTGTATATGTGTTTTGTGCCAGAATACTTGAATTGCCCATGAGTTTCTGGAAATATCTTAGTTTCTGTTGCAAGAGAACAGATCAAGAACTATTAATACAAAGAAATTACTCCTGGGATAATTAGAATGTCAGAGAGCCTCCATTACAGAGAGAACTCCCACTTTATGATTTATTCCTACATTCCACTGTCAATCATCTTTGTAAACACACAGCCTAGGTTTTTACACTCTTAATATTTTTATCCTCTTATGAGGGATATCTATCATTCTGTTATAAGGGAAAGAGGATCCTTGTCTATCTCAGACTTCTAGCACATTCCTTCTCTCTGGAGGTTGGTAAGTGGAAAACGCACGTTGTAAATCCATGTGGAGTCAAAACACAGCATAAAGGAAGTGCTTGAAAGCACAGCCCAGCTGCCGGGCCCATCCCTCCCCAGCCCATCTCCAGGCTTGCCCCACCCAAAGGAACAAGCAGGAACTTCTGTGCTTTTGTAAAAATAATTGAATCATTTTTTAAAAAACTTCACTTCAAAGCTGTGCCTCCTTGTTTAAATTTAATTCATCACTTCTTTGTTCTAGTTATCCATAAATCAAGTTCTAATCCGCTAAAAGCTTCTAAGTTACTAAATGGTTTAGGTTAATTTCTCTTGTACTTGCACATTTTCTTCACATTAGAAGGGGAAAAAGCTTCATGTTTGCTGCATCAATGGATGATCCAGTCTCCTTTTCTCATAAAATATTTCATTTCACCTTACGTAGAAATGTGAAAGGTCTGAGATATCAGCCCGGCAGGGGGCTGTGTTTATGTATCTACACCATAGCGTACTCTCAAAGGTGATCTCGAACGCTTTGCTTGTTCTTGTTCTTCCACCTCTAAGAGATGAACCAACATTACTTAAACATTCCTAAGAAACAGGCATTTCTCCACAGTGAACTAAGAAGTCAAGAAGAAGCAAATCATTGTAAAGAAAAACTGCAGAGAGTGATCTACAAAAACAGATAGTATAATAGATTTCAAGTGGCAAACAAATATCAGTCTTATTTTCTGTTTATTTTCAAGTGTGCTTAGTCACTTTATCTCTGCAGGTTGCCTCAAAAATCAATGTTTCCTAGAGTAGGCCTTGGGAAAACATTCTGGAGAGACAACTAAAGGGAAAACAGAAATTCCATAAGCTATTGCAGTATTAGCTTGAATCTTTGGAAGAACCATTCTATTTAGAATTCTGTTTACACTTGTAAGTTTTAAGTATGTTTATCGTTTCTCAGACATGAAATTAGAGGCTCATGAAGACATTAGAAAAGGAGAATGAGAATATTTCAAATTTCCTTATAAACTTTCTACTTTTCAGAATTATAATGTTCCACTTGGATTAATTGATGCAAGTTTTGAAATGCAGAGGGTATTTCTCGCTTCAGAAAAATAATTTAAATGCATTTGTGGGATTATTAGCAGAACTCATTTTCTCTGATTACAAATCATGGTTCAACATCTCTGAAGTCACAAAAGCGTGAGTTCCAGAACACAATCGAGAGATTTAGCCTTTAAAAAAATGAGGCACTCACATTTCATTGTAACCATGAGCAAAGAAAGGATAAATGCAGGTAATCATGTACTTAGGCTCAAAAGTTGTGAAAAGCATAGGGAAAATTCATACCTATTGCTATGGATAGATCATTTTAAGGAGAACTGACTTTTAGTCTGTGAAGAGAACTGACTAAAACTACAGAAATGTTAGGGATCTTTCTGTTTTGAAAGCCAACTGAATACTATGAAGTTATAGTATCACTAACAGAAACTGATGTAGAGAAATCAGATAATTTGATTCATCCAACATTGGGATTTTTCTACACAGTTCAGAGGTAAGTGAAAGGAAACATGAATATTAGAATAGTATGAATTTTGGGAAATTTTTGTATAGTGAGATCAAAGCTGATTTGAAAAGAAGTGAATTCGAGAAGCAAAGAGAGAGAAATAAAAAAGCAAAAAAAGACTATAGCCAGAAGCTTCATCTGAGGTCAAAACATTGACACGGTCAGTATAACTGAGTGAATGCCGTTATTTGGTGACAGTATCACAATTTTGAAGCTAATTTTTCAGAAGGCTAACAAGTTGTGGATGGTGAAGAGACACATGGATCAGATGGCTCAAGTAGATTGAAGGAGAAGGTCATTAGGGCAAAGGAGGTGAAGAAATTAGGCAGCTGCCTAATTGTTGAGTTTTGTCAAATGCTCTTTCTGCTTTCATTGAGAGGATCGTATGGTCTTGTTTTTCATCTATTTATGTGAATTACATGATTTGCGTATGTTGAATCCTCCTTGCATCTCAGGGAAGAAGCCTAGTTGGTCATGATGAATTATATTTTTTATATGCTGCTGAATTGTTAGCTAAAATTTAATTGGGAGCATTAAGTACAGACTAATACATAGATTATAGGGGAGATTGGTCTGTACTTTTCCTCTTTAGTTGTACCCTTTCCTGGCCTTTTATCAAAGTAATATTGGCTTCATAGACTGTTTGGGGAGGATTCCTTGCTTCTCAATATTATGGAATAATTTCTAGAGTATAGGCACAAGTTCCTCTTTGTAGGTTTGGTAAAATTCAGGTGTAAAACCATCTGGTCCAGGACTCTTTTCAGTTGAAAGTTTTTATTGCTGCTTCAATTTCAGTGGTTGATATTGGTCTGTTTTGGAGTTCTATTTCTTCATGATTGAACCTCGGGAGATTGCGTGTTTCAAAGAATTTTTATCTTATCTCCACATTTTCGAGGTTATAGGCATAGAGATTTTTATAGTATAGTATTCTGTGATAATGTTTAATATTTCCATGACAAAGGTTGTGACTTCTTTTTCATTTTTAACTGAGCTCTTTAATGTCCTTTCTTCTCTGTGTTGAGTTAATCTAGCAAGCAGCTCATCATTTTTATTTATCTTTTCAAAGAATGAAATTTTGCTTCATTATCTTCTGGTAGTTGTTTTATTCTCAATCATATCTAGTTCTGCTCTGATCTTGATTATTTTTTGTTCTTCTGCTGGGTTTGTGATTTGTTTGCTTTTCCTTTTGCAGTTCGTTGAGATGGTTCATTCAATCGTTGATTTGTGATTTTCTATCTTTACATGTGGGAATTTGAGGCTATAAATTTTCTTCTCAGGAAGCTTTTGTTGAATCTCACAGATTTTGATAGCTTCTGTCCCCACTGTCATTTTGTTTGAAGAATCTTATGATTTCCATCTTTATCTCTTCAATTAGCTTTGCTATCAGTATTATGTTGATTATTTTCAAGGACTTTGTGTAGAGACAAGTATTTTTGTTGGAACTGATTACCAACTTTCTCCCACTGTGGCCAGAGAAAATGCAAGGTATAATTTCTATTATTTTATATTTGTTGAGACAGGTTTTGTGGCTTAGCATGTGATCAGTCTTAGAGAATGTTCCATGTGCTGATGAGAAGAATATATAATTTAGTTGTTTGGTGGTAGAATATCCTGTTAATGTCTATTATATCCATTCATTATAGAGTTCTGTTTAGGCCCAGAAATCCCACTACTGGGTGTATACTCAAAGGAAAAAAGATAATTTTATAAACAGGACACCTGCACACAAATGTTAATAGCAGCACAATTCATAAAGTCATGGAAACAGCCCAGGAGCCCACCAATGCATGAGTGGACTAATAAAATGGGGTGTATACATACTATGGTGTACTATTCAGCCACAATATGGAAATGAAATCTAGTATCTTTTGTGGCAATCTGATGGATCTGGGGCCATTGTTCTAAGTGAAACATTCACAGGAATGGAGAACCAAACACATACATGTATTCAATACCAGTTTGGATTTGATACATCAGCACTTAAGTGTGCACACTGAAGTAAATATTCGTGAAAATCAAGCTGAGAGGAGTGAGGGGAGTGGAGTAATTCACACCTTTTGGGTATGGTTCATACTGTCCGTTGTGGGTTACAAATATTACCTTGACTCAATTTGTGAAAAAAACCTAAGTATGTAAATAAACATGTGTACCCCTTCTAAGAGTACAAAAAATTCCTTTGCATTCTATAAAAATTATCCAGCTACTTTAAAGATGAAATTGTAGTTGTGTGGATTAGACTGAATATTGGTTTAGAGCTTCCTCTACTTCCCCATGTCTGGTGACACCTAAGCCCTGGACTATTCTTGAGACATTCTTTTGCTGTAAAAAAATCATATAAACATTAAAATTATGGAATTATGAAAATCCTACCATTAGAGCCACTCAGAAGAATTTCAAGTTAACATTAAGGTAAAAGATAGATGGAAATTAATCCTTTTATTATTGCTTAAGTGATAAAATCAGAGCTAATGCCAACTGTGGAATGTTTAGTTTATATCTGATAACTAGGATAGGAGGCACTTGATATTTGGAGAACAAATGAGTAACCTCTATTTTCGAGATTTTTCCCTTCTTCTTTATTATTAGCTTCTATTCTCTGATTTTTGAAATGCTGTCTCCCTTGAAATTTCAGTGTTGAAAGGAGAACACAATCTTTGTTTTTCTTAAAATTATTAGTATAATTATGCTTATGGAGTTCATTCATTTTGACATGGCAATATCTGACATACTTGAAACCGTGTCATGAAATTTTGTGCTTAGACCATCTTTATTTCTGCAAAATAGATTCCATTTGTTATCCACACATTTGATCAAAGTATGTCTTAGCATAGCTGATTCAATTTTTCTGTATCTTTAAGTTTTAGCTCAACTATTTCTTAGATTATAGGAGTTACATCGCTCCCGTGTTTTCTGTATGAATTCAGGTGAGAGATAGGAGCAAATGTAAACAGGATGGGATACAGGACAAATTTCATGGTAAATCATGTCAAGAAAAAAACAAATCCAAATATCGAACAGGACAAAATTAAGCATTTTAAAAAATGTTTGAGAAAAATGGTCACATCTACTCCAGGGTAGAGTGAATCATAATTTGGGTTAGCAAAAGCTAAAAAAAAAACATTTAGAGGCAATGACATATTTGTGGTGAACAACTGATTTGTTTGCCTGTTTTTATTAACCATGTCCTCACAGGAAATGATCAAATCAATTGCTTTGGGAAAAAAGTTGCATCATCAGTATTTTCTTGCTGTCAGTGAAAATTTTCAGGTTCCATTTTTTGTTTTCTAGGAAGTTCCTAACTTTAACTTATGTGTCCATATGTAAGATATTTAAAATGATATGGATGAAAATGAAAATTGCACTAAATCATCTAATTCTAAAAAAACTTGCTTTGTTTCATTATGTCTACAGGTTTCTGCATATAAGATCTTTCTTCATTGACAGTAGAAAAATGAGAAAGGACATCATCATTAACGAAATGAAAGAGTAGTTTGGCAGGTCAGGTAAAACTATATAAATACCTGCTTAATCCAGGATTTCCTAATTGTTTGCTATGTTAAAAAATAACTGAGGTATAAGACTGCTAAATTCCAATGTTTACATTTAAAACAAAATAGAATATACCTTTCAATTAATAAAAATGTGGAATTGATGTATTTTCATTTTCATAGCTGTGTAAAGTAAGTGCAGATCGAGAAAGTATTTTAAAAATGAAAAATATTGCTGATAGTTTGAATAAAATATTAGAGCTTATGATGGCAAATAATTATACCATTTTGGTCAAGTATATTGGCCATATACTTAGTCTTACAGTTTCATGATAGATAAGGTTTACCTCTTGCTCTAGTGAGGTGTTCTTCAGAAGCCAAGGTTTTAGCTCCAGCTCTTAGTATAAATGGATGAAGGTTGTAAATGTATAAGGTAAAGAAAGAAACAAAGTCACAAAAGTAGAGGGCTTATTTGTAGAAGAGAATTGTTGGTGTAGAAATTTAAGGTTGTCTTCCTTGTTTCTTTGTCAATTGATGATATTTGAAAATTCATGGTGGTAACTCATGTAAATTACATGAAAGATGTACATAGAATAGAATAGAAGGACATATACCAGTGTTTAAGAGTTAGAAAATAATTTAATATTCCTTTTGATACTTTTAGCATATTTTCTAATTTATTAGAAGTATGGATGCATTGTTTCTTCATAGCTAGGATTATGTTAGGTACATTGATAAGCTATAATGCCACTCCCCAGGGCAGGTAAACATGGCACTAATTTGTTTATTATTTTAAGTATTTTAAATGGACATTTTAAGAGAAGAATTTGATTTTTAACATATGGTACTAAACCCCATTGACTATCAAAGAAATCTTAAAAATTCTCCAGGCACAGTGGTTCATGC
Organism: Arctocebus calabarensis; assembly: GCA_963573935.1. Lineage (NCBI taxonomy): Eukaryota > Metazoa > Chordata > Mammalia > Primates > Lorisidae > Arctocebus > Arctocebus calabarensis. The sequence continues at coordinate 25,185 of CAUYON010105401.1, forward strand.
TATAATCCTAGCACTCTGGGATGCCAAGGCTAGTAGACTGCTTGAGCTCACAGGTTCAAGACCAACCTGAGCAAGAGAGAGACTCATCTCTAAAAATAGCCAAGGGTTGTGGCAGACACCTGTAGTCCCAGCTATTTGGGAGGCTGAGGCAAGAGAATTGCTTGAGCCCAAGAGTCTGAGGTTGCTGTGAGCTATCACACCAAAGATGACAAAGTGAAACCCTGTCTAAAAACAAACAAACAAACAAAAAACACAAAGGAAAGCAAGAAACCTTAAAAATTATTGTTAAATCATGTATTATTATCACAAATATGTTATGGGAATTGAGAATTATTGAACATATTCTAATATCAATGATTTATCCATTTTATCCATTTTTACATATATGATATATGGATATATACACATATTTTTGTTTCTATTAATCTATTGCTTAACTGTATTCTTTTCCAAACATGTAATTCCATTTAAGTAGAAAGTTCGAATGCTGTAATAAGTAAATGGTCTATTGGTAACAATAATTTTGCAAGTTATTGTCAACCCATTATCTTTTTTGTTAAATTTCTTTGATTTCATATGACTGCTGCAATATTGAAAAAATTTAAAGATGCCATTCTTACAATTTTAAAAATTGATTTAGTATTGAAGAAAGGGCAAAATCATGAGGCTCATGTCTTAATTATATATGAAATCTGAGTTTTAAAATCCAAGCACTCTTTTCTCTATCATAATTTTAACCTTTAAAAATTATTAGTATTTCATAAGTTATCATCTATTTAAGAATGAGATCTGGAAAGTATGTAAATTCATCATTTACTTCATGATTTATTTTGTTAATTTTCCTAGGTCCTTCTAGATCAGCTCTCTTCTGATATTATTTATTTTCAATTCATGCCATCCTTCTTTTCCCCACTTATATACACTTTTCTTTTCATTTAACTATTAGGTCTTTAAATTATAAGGAAAATATACATTTCTATAAAGAATGGATCTGCCTTTTCATTTAATCTTTTTTTACAATTTAATCCCATGAATTCCAACTCCTGTGCATGTAGTTAGTAACTTTGAGATCCATTTTCCATACTCTATAAATGAATCATCGCTTTCTTCACTTTATATTTTCTTTTCAGTCACACGTCTCCTCAAAATGTTATAATACTTTTTGTATGAATAATCTAACAACATAAATTTCTCAGTTTGATCTAGTATGTGGAGATAAATTTAGTCTCAATAAAAACCATTTCCTTCTAATTATCCACTTTCTTAAGAAAACTTTTAAGAACAATGAAAGAACCTTTCATCATTTCACTGAATATTGTCTAATTTTATTGATAGATACATAAAAACTAAGTGGAGGCTTGACTATTGAATTCAATTCTACAACTTTCCTTATATTCCCTTCATAAAAATAACATTAACACATCCTTGGTCAAGGCTGGGTATATTGTTTTATATATCATTTGAATGTAGTACGTACAGGAAATCCATGAAGAATAAAATCCTTTCTCTATAATGACTGATTTCACCAATAACATGAGGCAAAGTAGGTATACAAGATCTGAGAATTAAGGATAGTGAATTGATACTAGAAAAAGTGCTGCAAATCTCATTGTTGAACATCATAGTAGTCACCTTCAAAGGACTCCCCTTGGGAAGCTATGCATGGATATCAGCACTTAGTCACCCACTCCTCAAAGCAATTTTCGAACACTTCTTCTGGAATAACTATCATAGCTATTATCATAGGACTTACAAAAACATGTAACAATAATGAATGCCACTCAGCAAGACACCACCACACATCGACATAAATACAGCTGTGAGATACTGATATACAAAGGTTAGGAAACCTTACCAAGTTGTTTGTACAGTGCTGCTAAGGTAAGTGCATGGTGCCAAATTCATAAGCTTAATTGTCAGGTTTTCCTACAATGACAGGTCTGATTGTCTTTCCAGAAAAAGAGTTGCAAAACTGCTTTAAAGGGTGGAGTAGGTGCTGGCATTGGTACATACTTTCCCAAGGGGAGTACTTTGAATGTGACTGTAGTGATATATAGCAATGAGGTATCTTGCACTTTTTCCTACAATGAGTTTGTGACCCTAATTGTCCAAACTCATATGTACTAAAAGGCCATACTGAGATTAAAAATAAATAAAATAAAGTGAGAGTCAAAGTGACATTTTTTATTTTTATAGTAGCCAGATAGAAAAACTAGTTCAGAGTAAAAGTCAAAGGGACCTGTGACTAGAACTAACACATTTGTCAAAACTGTCCACTCATTCATCAATAACAACAGTCCCCAAAGGAAAGACCTGCCAGATGAGTCTTAGGGCACAGAAAAAGAACAGAATATATTTGGTTTTTAAGACAAGAATTTTCTCAAAGGAAAAAAGACACAGCAGAACTATAAATGCTGAAATAGTTTCTTCCAAGAGACTCTAAAGACATTTAACTGAAATGCTTATGAAGATAGAAGTTACATGTTCAAATGGTGCAAGGATATACATAAAGTGATGGAAAACTGTAAGAGCACAAGTTTATTTTTTCATGTAGGGCTATTTTTTAATTAGGCTTAGTTTCATCATGTCAGTAACTTTTTTTTCAGATGGATCATCAAATTTCCAATGATAGATTTGAAAAGAATTTACCAGCATGTAATAAATGTGAAAAAATAAAATACCTTTTATGCTCTTAATATAATTGCATTACACTAAGGATTTTTCAGGAATGGGCAACAGATTTCTAGGTTTTTAAATAAAATGTCTAGAGCTGTAGTGATGTAATCGCCTAAGATTAAAGTTAAGGATAATAAAGAAGGTGCCATTCTCCCCACCTGTGTGTAGCAGAACAGCTGTCAGGGACAGTTTTCTTTCCTTCTTTTCTATGTGAAAAAATTTTGATCTTCAGAAACCCCCCTTTATTGTCCATATGTTATGAAATTTAATGAATATGTTAATATATAAACCTATAAAAGGAATGAGTACATACTGTGTACATTAAAAAAAAACACACAGAGAAAAGGAAAAAAAAGGAAGGATAACACAGTAATGTTTCTTTAGATTTGTGGTGAACCAGAGAGTTGTGAGCTATAAAATTTACTTGATTATCTCATAAAAATAATATAATTATACCCAAGTAAATTTCAAGTAATTTTTAGAACAAAATTTGGTTATATAGTGCAGTTTGTCAATGATAATGAACAGAATAGAGAATTTTCATTAGTGAAATCTAACTGTGAAGGATATAAACAAGGCATGGTATAAAGATGAAGAAAGAAAAGAACAATGGATTTCTGAATGAATAAAGAGATTCTGCTTAATGTGAATCTGTGTGCCATCTCAAACTCTTTATTTTATTTAGGATAAAGAAACATATCCCATTTTTACTCAAAGAACATATATGTTTTTCTTGTACTTAATTACCGACTTCCTAAACACATCATCTACTACTACTGTCTTTAAAATTGCAGAAATAAAATAAAACAGTGGTTGCACATAGTAAAAAAAAAGGCTCTGTGTGTGCATATGTGTGTTTAAAGATAATTCTTACTGCTAAAAAACAGGTAGTTATTACTGCTGTTGACAAAGCTAAGAGACAAAACAATAGAAAGGTAGGAATTATAATTCTAACAACATTGTCACAGTAAATAATGCTATTCGAGAAACCACATGCTTATTAATTAAATAAGGTGTATCAACTCAAAAACAGAACTAGATATGTCATCTAAATACACAATAAATGGGTGTGTGCACCCGGGCACAGGAGTTTTTGTTCTTTCTTGCAAGGAATAAAATCAGGATGATTTTTCAGGGACAGCTCAAACCAGTAAGAATCAGACATTGACAGATGATAGCTTTGCACCAATTCAGTGACCCAGTGAGATACTTATGCCAAGCTTTCCTGTCCTAAGAAAAATTTGGATGATATAAATTACCCAGCTTATTTGTTCACACAGTGGAAATTCTCAATATATTTTGCAAATCATTTTTGTTAACTTACTGGGCGATCACCAACTTAAAGTTTCTTTACGGAGAAGTTAGTTGTTTTTCTAATTATCCACTCATAAGCCTTTATCTGAGGAATAAAAGAATGATGTGATTTAGACATGAACAGCTATGTTAAACAGATGAAAATATTTCAGACTGTATATGGAGTCAGCACATTGTGCCCCATGATTGCACTAATGTACACAATTATGATTTAATAAAAATTAAAAAAAAATAAAATAAAAATCAAGAACACTGGGATAACATTTTTCAAAATTATGTTTATACTTAAATCATTAAGTCAAACCTTTATATACTAATTGATACAAGAAGTTAATTCCATTTTAAACATAAAAAATAAAAAACAATAAATTAAGGAGAATATTAAAAGCAAGAAACCTAGAAGGTACTTGTTAAAATATTCCATACATAATTTTTGACCATTTGCCTCTAAGCTTGTCCTCAGTGGTAACAGTATCAACATTGGCCAATGACCTATTTAAACCTATTTTTATTTGCACTGATTTGGTAAAAATCAGAATGTTGAATTCAAGTGTCTTATAATTTTTGGCTTTCAGACGAATTTATGTTTAACTCTAGACTTTCATTCTGAAGTGCTTCTAGTCTAACGCAGTTGTCCTTCTGTTCCTATCTGACCTCTTTAAGATCTTCATCAAGCAGAAAAATGCATTAGTTAATTATTAATGATTGGTCTCAGGAAAAGGCATTTGAAGATGTAAACATTTAATAAAGAAAGAGATAGTGGAATACATTCAACTAATGAGACAGTGGGATACATTCAACTATATATTATTACTAACAGAAGGAAATACCTTCAACTAAGACAGTATCATGCAGTGAGGAGCCAACTCTACACCTCAGTGCCAGGCACTTTAGGTCACTACCCCCCACCCATAAACACAGTTTGAGTTCTTCGTTTTATTTAACCTCACTATACTCCTATACTCCTAGGACAGATATCACCTATTCTGGATCCACAACTGTGGCAAAAGTAAAAATCTGTAGTTTACAGAGTCCATGTCTAAAATTCTTCCACTAGCAATTTGATCTAAACTTGACCTTTCTTCTCCAGGAATCTGGTAGGATGAAATTCTTACTGTCTAGAAACACAGTCAATCACTTGTGTTTATGATTCGGAACAACATAGATTCATATGATAAGAATACGTATGGTTTAAGCTCTTTATTTTATTGTATCTTGAGTGAACAGTCATTCTTAAAGTACAAGAATAAATATTCCAGATGCTAAGGGCATTTTGAAAAATATAACTGAATATCTTATAGCTAAAATAGAATATCTAAACTTTACAAAATTTCTAGCTTAATTTATTTTCCTGTCATAGACCATAAAAAATATTTGACTTCACAAAAAATTATTATTTAAGTTGTAAGTTTTTTAAAAATTGGGTCTATCTAAGACTAGAGGAGTGGTGTCTTAGCCTTGCTTTTTTGTACCACGTTTGGGCCATCATTCAAAAAAATTAAAGATTTCCCTGAAATATCTACTAATGTCAGAATTAAGATTTGAAAAGCTAAATAGTTATAAAGACAGATGACTGCTATAAAGAGAACTGATAAAATTTTGCATTGAGAATTAGAGAATAAACAGTTCTATGGTTACCCCAAATAGACAACCATAAGTTAAGATACCACAAATATTCAAAGTTTGGGGAATTGTCCTAATGCATACAACAAACAAGAATTGTTCAAGAAAATCTACTAAATCTTGGTAAGAAGGTCCAGTTTCACTTGACCCACAAGCCATTCTTCCTACCCCCATACAGCTAGTTTAGACTTACAGAAGCTTTACTTGGAATGTATGTGGTCTTTCTTTCTAGAAAAGACTAGAAAGTGAACATCTATGATTTGTCTTTGGGAATGACAGTGAGGCAGCATTTTTCATTTCTCATTTCCCCAGCTACTTGTTTCAGAGTCCAAATTCCAGGTGAAACAAACCACTTTTCATCAAAAAATTATAATATGGAAAGAAGCCAGTAAGTGTGACTCACTCACAGGAAAAAAACAAAAAAAAACAAAAAAAGACAAGAGACACTGTCTGTAAAATGACCAAGATGTAAGACTTCATCTGACCAAGATGTCAGATGGCAAAGACTTTGAAGCAGCCATTATAAATATATTCAAAAAACTAAGAAAAAAAGTTTAATAAAGTAAATATGAAAGGAATTATGATGATAATCCTTACCAAATAAAAATACCAATAAAGTAATAACATTATGAAAAATAACCAAATGTAAATTTCAGAACTGAAAAGCATAATAAATAAAATGGAAAATTCACTAGAGAGACTTAATAGTAGACTTGAAAGAAATCTATATCTTTCAAAAAGTAGAAGGGAAAAAATCAGCAAATTTGAAGATATATTGATAGAGATTATATGAGATAAACAACTGAGAAGAGAACGAATGAAGAAAAATGAACAAATCCTCAGAGAAATAAGAGATACTATTAAGTGAACCATCATGCATAGGAAAGAATTAACAGAAGAAAGAAAATGAGATTGAAAATATTATAGAAGAAATGTGGACGTTATCCAGTATAGGATCACATGCATTTAATTGTCGTGGGTCTTTTATCATTTTAAAAATCTAATATCTTTCTATAGCTTTCCTTTTTCTTATATTACATGGCTGTTTTGGAAGAATACAGCCTGCTCATGTTTTTTCAGATAGAACATGCCTCAGTTGGGGTTGGTGTGATATTGCTATATGATGAGATTCAAGGTATGTATTTCCAGATAGAATAATAAGTTATGTGATACTGTATCCTTCACGGTATATTTCAGTGCCATATAATGTCCAATTTCTCCAATATAGAGCTATCTTTTCTCAGGCAAAAATTAAACCCTCTGTGAAAAGATAATTTAAAATGATGCAAATATCCTGATCATCATTGAAACTTCTTCTAGAGTTAGCATCAATTGAAGATTCTTTCCTGAACCAAACCTTTTACCACAGTTTTACTTTGATTTAAAAAGCTGGTTACATTTAAAGAAAATTAACTAGTCATCTAAATTTTGACAATAGTTATTTAAATTTTTAATATTTTACTTATAATTTGTATTTATCCACTGAAATTTAGGTGTTATTATATTTTAAAAGAAAATATTTTGAAAATAAATAAAAATAACTGCATTTGTATTTTTAAATTTTATGCAGTTAACATCTTCAATGAATTATGCCTTCATTATATTTTATTCCTAAATCCCCAGATACACTAAGGGATTTTGTAAAAATCTTAACTAATATCATATTTTTGAATATATGAGAGAAAGAATCCCAAGATATAAACATGCAAATGATGATAGTCATTTTATTTCTTATCAAAACATTGATGGTTCATCAATAATATACTCAGATGTGTGTAGTATTATTTAAATTTAGTCTTTTTAAACAAACCATGGTTCGTACTTTTGAAGAGGTTTTTTTTTAATGGAGGTATATTTTTCAAAGTATGAGTAAAGAACATATTTAGCAATTTATGACCTCAACTTATAATATTTAAATATGTGAATATAAGACATGTGGACTTTCACATATACACTTGTACTGAGACAGTCCTACAAAATTTCAGGGCAGGCTGCTTGAGAGATGTTTTCAGGTCAGGCTGCTTGAGATGTCTCTCAAGACCCAGGCTGAGAGATTATCAGAATATTCTAGGTAGTCCTGATCACATTTACTGTGATTTTGTTTGAAGTGAGAGACAGGAGGTTTTTTCTAAAGTGAATAATATATGCGTAATCACTCAATGTTTGTATACAGCGACCAGATATTTAGAAGTACAAGATGAAAAGGAAAAATGTAAAGGATTTACAAGATGTAAGGGAAAAATAGCATGATCAATTGCTAGGATTCAACAGCTCTACCTCTGTTTGCAACACTAGAGTTTCTCTGTGTGTCATAAGATCAAACATGGCAAATTACCTGTAAGCACAAACGAGTTAATATTTCTTATTTTTTTCCCTAGTGCTCACATTGTGTCTTTCGTTTTCCCTTTGAAGTTTTGAGGGTGGGAAAATATTGCTGAATGACCTTGCCACTTCCTTATTTTAAGGGTAGGAAATGTGTAGGAAACATTTCTGCACAATAGAAGTCAGCAAAATATACATTAAATGTATATGATACTACCTGAAGAAACAAAAGTTCTACAAAAAATGTGCCTTTTAAATGTTTCTCAACTCTCTGGCAATCTGTAGTGGAGACCTGAAAATTCGTGGGCCCAGGGATACGCAAGAGGCTGCGGATCTGGCACCCCTGGAACTTCGTGGGTATCAGCTTATATCTTGTCTTTTTCGATGACAATGATCACAACCAAAATCTTTTACTTGGAATTTCCCCACTATTTAGTAAATCCTCCTCTGGCTCCAACTGAACCTTAGCAAGACAATTTCCTCTTTCTTTTTTTTTGTCCTTTGTGCTACCATCATCTTACTTTCTTTTACATCTTCACAGACCAGGAAAAACTAGCAAATTATTCTTCCCAGAGGCAAAGGAAAAATAAAAAAGTCCTCCAGACCAATCTCTTCATTCCTTCTTCTCTCAGCTCACTCCCTAGGGAATGTAGGCTATTTCCTCTGTGGTATACTTTATTCTGATATCTGACCTAAGGAATAAAATTAGGTTTATGTTATTTCAAGCATGGAAAGTCCTAAAATGTACTAAGACTAAATGGTAAGGAAGAGAAAACAAGAATACATATTCTGCATGTTTTCATGTAACAGGTCAGTAAGAGTACACTGTTCTTTAATTCAACTGCTTTATCCTCCCTTAATCCTTCCCACATCACACACATTTCATGTTAATATCACTGCTAGGAATTTTTTAAGAATCTCATTGACGTAGGAAAAATGCCAAAGAATAAGAAAAAACAAGCAAATAAGCAAACCCAATTTTGCTCTTGCCTACTACCACCAGCAATTCTTTGTCTGCTTGCACCAAATTCTTTTCTTTGCCTTTAATGGTCACATAAAATGCTAAAAATTAAATAATCAAAAATAAGAGCAAGGTTACTCGCTGATTGTTTTTAATTTTATGCTTAAATCTACATTTTTTCCCTTGAGATTCATTGGGACTTTAAAAGTAAATCAAATTTGGTTGCATTCATGTCGTAGATTTATTACTAGGGGTTGCTCTAATCTTTTCTCAGTTAAAAATAACATCGCTCATTAATTACATGAGCTACTTTCTTCCCATGGGTATGACAGATCTCAATAATATTCATTCTCATAAGTTTGTGCTACCCTGACTTCGAGGGTCTTTTACTTCATAAAATAGGACTTGATGTCCAAGTACAAACACCCCCCAAAGTTGAATCAGTTCTTAGATAATGCTAATGTCTTTGCCATCGTTTAACACTGTAGTATTGAGCATGTCATCTGACCTTCGAAGTAGAATGTTCATACAGCTTTTTCTTCCAATATTCAAAGATTTTCATCAAGCACACAGATTATCAGTCTTATGAGTAAAACAAATTATACTGACAGTGGAGATGTGCTCTTCAAATAACATTCCTGTGGTAAAATCTCTTTGTAATATATTAAAAATTTTCTTGACTGGTATTTTAGAGAGAAAAAAACAATGGGCCAAAGTCTATTGTTTCAGTTTTCATCTACGTTTGCTAATGTTAACTTCTATGTGATAGGAAACATTGTTACACTGAACTTCAACTTCACTGGTACCCTAAACAAAGGGAATAGCTTTGTTCCAATAAAACTTCATAAAAACAGACAGTGGTCCAGATTTGGCCTTCAGGTCAAACTTTGCCTGTCCCTGAGAGATACCCTACTGGATAGTGGAGGATGTACAAATAAATACATGATATGTTTTTAAGCTCAAACCATTACAAGGTGGTGACAAAACACAAACATACTTATCATGTAAGTCATATTATAATAAGTTCTAAATTGGTCATGTGGAAAGTGTCAAGGCCATTATTAAGATAATGTAAGTGGGCAATATGGACATTTTAACAATGTTGATTCTTATGGCACCTAATGACCTTTCAGTCAATTACTCACCATAAGATTAGAAGACCATGTTTTTACTGTACTTTTTCTATGTTTAGGTACGTTTAGGTACACAAATACTTACCATTGTGTTATAATTGCCTGCGGTATGCAGTTCAGTAACGTGTTGTACAAGTTTGTAGCATTGGAGCAAAAGGCTGTACCATGCAGCCCAGGTATGCAGTAGGCTACATCATCTAGGTTTGTGTAAGTACATCCTATGATGTTCACACAGTGACAAAGTCGCCTAATGGCACACTGTCCGAATGTATCCTCATTGTTAAGTGAAGCATGACTGTACATCTAATAAAAAAATTAATAGATCCATTGGAAAAAAAAAGATAATGTAAGTGGTAGAACATTTTGAATTGTGAATTAATAAAAATAGAGTATCTTATTGCTTAACAACTATCACTAGACACATTTAATACTTTAAAAGTGGAATTATGTTGGTATATTTCTATAAAGATTCATGAAAAACAATTTAGATTAATGATATGTATTAAATTTTAATCATTTTTTATTTAAAAACTAGTCTATTTACTATTAAATAGATTGTTCTCTTCTCTGCTCCATTTTTGGTCTATCATACTTCTATCTGAGAGAAATGCTTTTTACAACAATTACTTACTTAATTTTTATTTTAAGAACATTTATCTCAGTCTCAGGGGATATATACTTCCTGCTTACAAAGTTTGCTTTTGTAAACTTTAAGTCAAAGTTATAGAAGTGTTCATCGCACCCCTGCAATGTACCCGTTGGGTGAGAATTTACTCTCTCGTTCTTTCACTCCCTAGGGAGTTTTCCTTCCAGGAACACACAGAAGTTGTTCAACTAGTTCCAGTTTAGTAACAAGTACATGTGCTGTTTGTTTTTCCATTTTCCTGATATTTTATTGGTCTTTAATTCCATAAGTTTGTTATGAAAGATGCTAGATCACTATCTCTTTTTTTAATGGCTGAGAAGTCTTTCATTACTAAATTTTTTATGGCTCATTTTTCTTATTACTAAATTCTAATTTTAAAATAGAATCATCACCTCCTCCTTCTGAGCATATCCTCCCTTTACATTGTTGGGATGTTTCATTGTAATATTTGTTGGAAACAAAACAAATTTTCTGCTTGTTTTTCTCCCTCCACTAAATTGCTTATTCCTGTACTGCAAAAAAAAAAAAAGGCACTTGTCCCACACAGCTTACTGGCAGCTCTGAGGTCAGATCTCAAAGCCAGATAAGGCAGGGAGATAAGGCAATTTTCATAATAACCTATAAACATGTGTCTCAATTGCCAATGTTATCCAATGTAATTACCTAGATGATCTATATTGGTGAAAAAGGTAATAAGCCAAAAATATTTTTTAAATTACTATAAGTGTCCAAATCATAGTATGTTTTTAGTTTGGTAGTGGCTAACTCTGCTGGGGACTAGAGCTGTGTAAGGTCACATGAGTGTATGTGGCATAAGTGAGAATAGCTGAGAGAAAACACAGGTGGGCTTATTCTGTGGGCTTATTTTCTGATTTCAAAAAATACACCTTAAACAATCTGTCTAGATTCCAAAAGGAGAGAGAGCAGTGCTATCTCAGCTCTTACCAAAATGTTTGCTTAAGTATGTACTTTAATTAATAAAAAACTGAAATTGTTATTTCTATTTTCAATAAAATTAAATTACAGTTACTTTTAAGTGATTACTTAAATAACTGGATGAAAAAATGGTATACATAACTGGGAAAAGGCAGTAAAATTACACTAAAAAATGGATACAAATGAGATAATTTATTTGTTTTTCCTCAAATATCTTTTCTTCATTTGTGACTATCTCACAAGAAGACTGGAGACAGGAAGAAATGAAGATCTGTCTGACTTGTGATGAGTAAACATGATCTTTTAAGTGTCTGCAAGTAAAGCCATTCATTAGAGAAACAAAAAACTATCAAATAGGTATCTGAAATAACATGTGTTTCACATATGTGAAATACATATTTTCTCTAAAATTATTTTCTTCCTTTTTAATAGATTTTTACATACTTCATTTACAGCTAATGTGATGAAGAAATCATTTACCTGCCAAATTATGACTTCCTCCCTTTTCAACAAACACAAGCCTTAAGCAAAAACTGTCACTTGCAACTCAGAACTAAAGAAATGTTTTAATTATCCCAAAGAACCCAAAGAAAGCAGCATCATTGCTTTCTGGCTAGTGAAGAACTTATTCTTCAATAGGTGACATCTTTTCTTGAACACATTTACTGTAAGCATTGCAAGTTAAATATATTTGTCAGAACTAACACAGATGATGGTTGGTATTCTCTATAAAGGAAGTTCAACTATAAATTTTTCCCTGTCTACAGTTTTCCCAAGGCTCAATTTATCCCAATTAAATATAAGCACAGCTATGGATAAATGATCTAAATTTGTTCTCACGCAGTGTGATTGTTGATTCAGCTAGAAGTCTGTCTCTTTTATGTAATTAAATGGGATGCCTGCCTTTGAAAGTTGACAAAAGTTACCTTTATGTATTCTAAGCACTGCCTTTGTGGCTAACTACATTTTTGGCAAGAAAGTACATTTAATTTGGCTCATATTTCTCCTCTCATTATCAAAGTTATTTATAGAATGCCAGTGATAGATGATTTGCCTCTTTTTCTTTGGACTAATACCAGGAATCCATAGGAAAGTTAAACCCAAAATGGGAGAAAAAAATTGAGATGCAGCATCTTTTGTTTGTATCAGTTCATAATATTTGGTTAAAATATCAAACCTTGTTTAAGAAATTTAGTATCAATTTTCATAATTATAAACAGACAATTTCCTATTATAGGAAATTCTCATGTCCATCTCTGTCTCTTTCTATGTTTCCACATTATATATAAACAGTCTGGGAAAGGGTGGTAATTATGAAAGATGTCCAGAAAAATAACATGATAATTAATTCAAAATGCAATTACCGGGCAAAACCAAAATAATTTGAGCAATCATTATGTTTTGAACAACCTGATCAATCCAAATGTGCTAAAATATTTAGATAGTAATGAGATTAGAGCTCTAGGGAAAAATCTATATACATCTGCATGCACATAGCTTAAACTCCCCAAAGAGTCTTTGATTTCCTTGAAGATGTCCTCAGAATCAGGGATATTTCAATTTATGTGCATAGTCACACTGTGTCTTCAGATTTCTTATCATGTCCAGAAAGAAAATCTTTAGTATCTTAATTTTGCATTACCCCTCAACCATCACTGAAAATGAAGAGTAAAAAGTATTATCTGTATTTAAGCCTGAAATATATATGAAAGTAACTTTAGTTCTTTATTAAACTTATGGCTGAATTGAATGGTTGATTGACATAAAGCTCCTACTGGCTGAGGCTGCACAGGACACTCAGATTTGTTTGCAAATAATTTTTTTAAAAATCCTGACTAGGGCTTATTATGATTATGGAATAAAAATAGTTTATTTGTACATAGATAATGATGATGATATATAAAACCATATTGCCATTCAAGTTCTTAGACATTTATGGAGATACTTTAAGATCTTCTTTTCCAATATGTTCAAAAGAACATACACATCTTTGGAAATTTAACTATGTTCTTTTTAGCTGAAAGAAAATATTTAGAAATATATAATTATCACAAAATGAATTATAATAATTGAAAGGAAAACTATCATATAAAATATTGTGTAATTTTATCGGTCACTTTTATTGTGTTTTTTTATTTATTTCTGTTAGTAGAATATCATTTTAAATACAAACATGTCAACTGAGGATCTAATCAAGACAAGTTGTTTCAGTCGAAGAACATGAAATTTGAAGTCAGTGAGCAAAGAGTAAAGTACCTACTCATGAGTTTTGTTTCCTTGAAAAAAAATGCGTATTGTTTTCTTCTTTGCATCCACGTGGATTGTATTAATGCTAAACAAGTTGTCAACATCTTTGCAAACAAAGTATATCAAAGCATTTGTAAATAGAAATTGCTAATTAGGGAAATTAGCTAATTCAGGGTAAATTTAAATGTAAAGCACGGCAAACTGTGGTCTTCATTATCTAACACTAAAAAAACTTTCAAACATCATCTTCACCCAAATATTCTACCTGTTATTCTAGTTACAATAATTTGCTTTCACAATCCTCAATATGCCCTAATTTCAATCATCTTTCTCTATGATATATAACATATGCTCAAAATTTGACTGTAGTGAATGAAATGTAAAGTTAACACCCATATAACCGTCACCCATTTCAAGAAATACAACAGTGCCAGAAAACCAGGAATCAATCACACATCCTTTCCTAAACAGAAATCCATCTACCCTTCCCAAGAAATATCTATTAATTATTACAACTTTGCAATAATTCATTGCTTTCCTATCTAACTGTGCATCTCTAAAGAACATAATTTGCTTTTGGTCTTTTTTTTTTTTTTTTTGAGCATTATACAAAAAAATTGAAAGAATATAAAATCTGCCTTTTTCTTCCAAATTTTTGCTTCTGGTATTCGTTTGTATTTTTACAGGTGGCTGTAGTTTGTTTTTTCAATACTTCATTTTAGATTACATTATTCGTGTTTTAACAAACAAATATTGGGGGAGGAGCCAAGATGGCAGTCTGTAGCCAGCTTTCTGCAGACACTCCCACACTCCCATCCAGAAGGAGAGTTAAAGGACAGAAATTTAGCAAGAAAGCCAATGGTTTGGAACTGAGCCAAAAGAGAAGGTCGAAGAACACACATCAACCCTGCTGGAACAACCTGCGACCCCAAAGATACAAATAAAAGGTACAGAGCACATCACCAAGTGGACGGGGGTCCCCTTCTCCATGAGAGCAGCTCACAGTATACACCATACCTCCATACAAACAAGTGAGCAGAGTTCAGATGTCCTCCCACTCTACCCCATGGGAGAAGCCCTCTAAAAACCGAACCTCCTTCCCCTACTAGGGTGCCGCGGCACTCTCCTGCCAGACATAAAACTGTATAAAACTGTATATATTCTCTACCTGCAAGTTGGAACTCCCAGCACTCCCCTCTACTCTCACCCTGAGGTCTGGAGGTCTGTCCCCCATGGAGTCCAGATTCTTGGACATTTTCTTGAGGAGTGTGGACAGGGCACAGGCTGTTGCAGATCTATGCTGTTTTCCATGCTCGGGAGTGGTGAGAGGAAAGTGTGGAGAGGCGGTCCCCTGAGGCACCAAGCAGCAGCCCTGAGAAAGCTTAACTAAATTTTAGTCACACCTGGCCCTCAAGGGATGACAGCTGAGACAATGGGCTGAAGCTCACAGACTGAGTCATAACTATTAGCAGCCCAGCGTCTCTTCCACAGGGCAGAAAATCTGCCAACTTGTTCTGTTCTATCAGCAACATCAATCAGGGACAGGGATGGAACTGAGTGAATCACCCCAGCTCCTATCAAGTGCCCAGGTTGTCAGGCCTCACCTCCCCCCCCCCCACCAACACCACTGGTGGACTGGTTGAGGAGCCACAGAGCCCCTTGTGACCTAGGCAGGCGCAAACCTTTAGAGCATCTGCTCATTGGAGGGAACTGGATCACAGCCCTGCAGGGTTACCAGAGACTGGGTGAGACAGAGCGGCAAGCCAGGGAAGGAGGCATCAAACTTCCCAGACTAATTTACTGGTTGGGTGGGGCACCTGAGCTCAGAGAACCCTGGAGTGAGTTATACTAAGCTGCCAGCAGACTCCTGCTATGTAGTCGCCAGAGACTTTTCAACTCTTTAATTTGAGGTTGGTACTGGCTGGGACAATTGATTGGGACCTCTTCAACTGTGCCTATCACCTGAGGACTTTCCAAAGTGGTACACTGGGTGTGTGCTAGTGGGAAGGTTTGATTTTCCTTTTCCAATTGTTGTGGGGGGCATGGTGACCTAACTGCTGGTATTCCTCCACCGCTTAGATTCCAATACAGAGAAAACGATTCTCTTGGGTAAGACAGAGACCAGCTGAAAATAAGACAGAGCTACTTAATCCCACCCCATCAAGAAGGCCCCCAGTTTCACAGGCAGTAGCAAAGTACGGGTTGGCAAAACTCTAGGGGAAAAGGTACAAACACCAGTGCCAGCTTACAGGTAAAGGACTGGTCAATCACTACTCCTAGAACCCCCAACCCAACTTATCCTTACCTACTCACCCAGCCAAATGGTGCAAAATAAATATGGGGCAGAATCAGCAGAAAACCTCGGGAAACATGAACAACCAGAGTAGGTCAACCCCCACCCCGGAACAATTTGGCAGACACAAATGATGATCCTATGCATAAACAGATGGCTGAGATGTCAGAAATCAAATTCAGAATTTGGATTGCAAACAAGATCAATAAAATAAAGGAAAAATTGGAATTAGAAATTCTGGGAGCATTTCAAA
>CAUYON010105402.1:0-40253 GCA_963573935.1 Arctocebus calabarensis
TTTTTTTTTTTTTTTTTTGAGACAGAGCCTCAAGCTTTCACCCTGGATAGAGTGCTGTGGCATCACAGCTCACAGCAACCTCCAATTCCTGGGCTCAAGCGAGTCTCTTGCCTCCGCCTCCCAAGTAGCTGGGACTGCAGGCACCCGCCACAACGCCTGGCCATTTTTTGGTTGCAGCCGTCATTGTTGTTTGGCAGGCCCGGGCTGGATTTGAACCTGCCAGCTCAGGTGTACATGGCTGGCGTCTTAGCCAGCTGAGCCACAGGCGCCGAACCAGCCCAGCTATTTTTAGAGATTAGGTCCTGCTCTGGCTCAGACTGGTCTCTAACTCGTGAGCTCAAACAATCCACCTGCTTCTGCCTCCCAGAGTGCTGGGATTACAGGTGTGAGACACACACACACATACACAAACACATCGCCTCACAGAATGGTCTATTCTTGCCTCTTGCCTAGTGATAGAGGGGATTATTTGCTCTTTTTTATTTTTCTTGTTGATTAATTTGAGTTCTCTGTATATTGTAGTTATCAAACCTTTGTCAGATTCCTAATGGCAAATATCTTTTCCCATTCTGGAGGTGGTCTGTTTGCTTTGATTGTTGTGTCCTTAGCAGAAGTTTTTCAGTTTAAGTCCTATTTGTTTATTTTTGTAATTGCCACTGAAATCTTCTTCATAAAGTCTTTCCCCAGCCTGACATCCTTGAGAGTTTTTCTCACCCTTTCTTCTAGGATTTTTGTCATTTCGTGCCTTAGATTTAAATCTTTTATCCACCCTGAGTCAATTTTTTGTAAGTGGTGAAAGGTGCAGGTCCAATTTCAATCTTTTCTTTCTTTCTTTTTTTTTTTTTTGAGACAGAACCTCAAGCTGTTGACTTGGGTAGAGGGCTGTGGCATCACAGCTCACAGCAACGTCCAACTCCTGGGCTCAAGCGAATCTCCTGCCTCCGCCTCCCAAGTAGCTGGGACTACAGGCATCTGCCACAACCCCCCGACATTTTTTGGTTGCAGCCGTTGTTGTTGATTGGCGGGCCCGGGCTGGGTTCAAACTCGCCAGCTCAGGTGTATGCGGCTGGTGCCTTAGCTGCTTGAGCCACAGGCGCCGCGCCTAATTTCAATCTTTTATATGTAGTTATCCATTTCTCTCAGGCAATGACTGAGTCCCTGGGGTACATGATTCTTTTCCACAGTGTGTGCTTTTTTCCTAAAATTACTTTTAATTAGAATCTCCTTCAACTTTGTTTTGCAAAGCCACTTGTTATCTGGTCCTTAGACTCCTTCACCTTTGGGTGGTGACCTCGAGGTTTTTTTGTTTTTGTTTTTTTTTTGGAGACAGGGTCTCACTTTATTGCCCTCAATAGAGTGCGTGACGTCACAGCTCACAGCAACCTCCAACTCTTGGGCTTAGGCGATTCTCTTGCCTCAGCCTCCCAAGTAGCTGGGACTACAGGCGCCTGCCACAATGCCTGGCTATTTGTTGTTGTTGTTGTTGTTGCAGATGGCCGGGGCTGGTTCAAACCTGCCACCCGCGATATATGGGACCAGAGCCCTACCCACTGAGCCACAAGTGCCACCTTGTCCTGGAGGTTTTTAACATTCTCCCCACCCACCGGGAGCAATACTGTAGGGTAAAATTCTGGACTTCCAGGCTCAAGCCTTTCTTTTGTAAAGTGTGGGGAAGGAAGTGGAGAAAAATCAGCACCTGGGTGTCAGAGCCTATTCTCTCAAAGATGAGTCTGAGTTGTAGGAAAGAAACAAATAGAGGTTGGGGACCTGGACATCAACTTCCTAGAAACACAGGAAACCAAAGAAAAGAGAGAGCCGCTGGGAGATCAGAGTAGAAGGAGACTTTTACAATGGGAGAAACAGTGGGGTCAGAGCAGGCTTCCATTGAGAGAGGACACCCGGAAAAAGTGAGGTCTAAGAGAACAGAGTTCTTCTCAAGGAGACCCCAAGGATATACCTGAGAGGTTCTCTGCGTGGTGACTCAGCCCTTAGAAAGTTGTAGAAACTTAACTTCCTGGGACCTGGAAACTAACACTTGCTTCTGCTTCTGTAAAGTATGTGGTTCTGTAAAAGCTGGGGACCCCTTCTCCAGCTTGATTCAAACTGACCAATGAGAAAGTTACCTGTGGGCGGGAACTTTTTGACTGGGTATAAAAAGAAGACTGAGCCAGTCAGGGGGCACAGCCATTTTGAATTCGTCTGTGCTGTATCTCTGCCTGCGGGAATAAAGCCCTTTCTCTTTGAAACACGGTGTTTGGGTGTTCCTTCTCTCCCTTGGGCCTTGTCTTCCTGCAGAACCATCACCCCCCACCCCCCGGCCTAGGACTCCTGTAATCACCTGCACTTTATTTTATTTTTATTTTTTTTGAGACAGTTTCACTTTGTCACTCTTGGTAGAGTGCCGTGGCATCATAGCTCACAGCAACCTCAAACTCTTGGGCTCAAGCGATTCTCTTGCCTCAGCCCCCAAGAAGCTGGGACTTCAGGTGCCCCCCCACAACGCCCAGCTATTTTTTAGAGATGGAGTCTTGCTTTTGCTCAGCCTGGTCTCAAACCTGTGAGCTCAAGCAATCCACCTGCCTGGGCCTCCCAGAGTGCTAGGATTACAGGCATGAGCCACTGCACCCGGCGGTGATCACCTGCCCTTTAATTGCTACCCCTTCTGTTCCCCACATTGGACATGAAATTCTTCTCTTGTTTCCCAGAGAATTTGCAGTAACAGGCATGGGACCCAGAGCATAGCAGTGCTCAGGCAATGACTGAGTCCCAGGGCTGCATGGATGAATAAGTAAATAAATAGGTAGGGATCTCAGCAAAACTTGCCCTTTTCCTCTTGGTTCGTCTGTGCTGTATCTGTGCCTGCTGATTCACTGAAAGATCAACTTACAATTGTGGTGGATTAATAAGAAAAAGGTTTATTTTCAAATACCATGCGCAAGGGGGGAATCATAAGACCCAAAGTCTTAGTGATGGTCAGAGACTTTAAAAGATGCCTTTCAGAATGGGAGTAGGGGGAAGTGTGTGGAAAGTGCAGCAATTGGTTGCAAGAGGGGGGATGTGTGTAGACGGGTGGAAACTGATTTGTAGATTAACCTGAGAGACAGGTCTGGTGCTTCAAGTGACTTTAGGGCCTGGTCTATTAGCATGCAATAAGGAAGTATTAGCAGCCGCTTCTGATTCTAAATCTGGTTACTCAGGTTTTATGTAGACAGAAGAAAGGCTTCTTCCAATGTTTTCTGATAATGAATGGGCTTTATTTCAACATATTCTTTATACCAAGGAATCATATTTTGGGGTGAAATTTCCTTAGCTCCTTCAATAGCATTGGAAAAACAGGTAGCACTTGAACACAGCAAATGAGAGAATGAATTCTTTTTTTTTTTTTTTTGAGACAGAGCCTCAAGCTGTCCCCCTGGATAGAGTGCTGTGGCATCACAGCTCACAGCAACCTCCAATTCCTGTGCTCAAGCGAGTCTCCTGCCTCCGCCTCCCAAGTAGCTGGGACTATAGGCACCCGCCACAACACCCGGCCATTTTTTTGGTTGCAGCCGTCGTTGTAGTTTGGCGGGCCCAGGGTGGATTCGAACCCGCCAGCTCGCTGAGCCACAGGCGCCGAGACAGAATGAGTATTCTTAAAAGAATTAAAAACAGGCTCGGCGCCTGTTGCTCAACAAGGCTAAGGTGCCAGCCACGTACACCTGAGCTGGCGGGTTCAAATCCAGCCCAGGCCCGCCAAACAACAATGACGGCTGCAACCAAAAAATGGCTGGGCGTTTTGGCAGGGCCTGTAGTCCCAGCTACTTGGGAGGCGGAGGCAGGAGACTCGCTTGAGCCCAGGAATTGGAGGTTGCTGTGAGCTGTGATGCCACAGCACTCTATCCAGGGTGATAGCTTGAGGCTCTGTCTCAAAAAAAAAGAAAAAGAATTAAAAAAAAGAATTTAAAATTTTAAAATGTGGCCAGGCCCAGTGGCTCACACCTGTAATCCCAGCACTTTGGGAGGCTGAGGTGGAAGGAATATGTGAACCCAGCAGTTATTTTTTTTTTTTTTTGTAGAGACAGAGTCTCACTTTATTGCCCTCGGTAGAGTGCTATGGAGTCACACAGCTCACAGCAACCTCCAATTCCTGGGGCTTAGGCGATTCTCTTGCCTCAGCCTACCGAGTAACTGAGACTACAGGCACCTGCCACAACGCCTGGCTATTTTTCTGTTTTGCAGTTCAGCTGAGGCCGGGTTTGAACCTACCACCTTCGGTATTTGGGGCCAGCGCCGTACTCAATGAGCCACAGGCACCACCCTGAGCCCAGAAACTTTGAGATCAGTCTGGGCAACATGGCAAGAACCCATCTCTACAAAAAAATTAAGATATGAAAAGATTAATTTCTTTCCAGGCCTCAAACCAAATACTTTGTTAAGGGCTAGCTGTGAAGTCAGTTAGACGTCTCAGAAACCCCTGAAGGCGTGGGGCATGGGGAAGATTCCACACTTTCTGTTCTCCAGTCCTTCTCATTAGCTGTGGAGCTGCCCTGTCTGTGCATCTATTTGTCCCCCTCCCTACAGCACAAAGTTGTCCAACAAGTTGGGTTTCTTAAGGCCCCAGAGAAAAGCCTGCCATTTCTCACTTCCAGCACTCCCTTCCTCTCGCCTCACCTGAGTCCCCTGCTCCCCACTGTCACTCAATGACCTCCCGCTTCTCTGAAGGTCCACAGCCTTTGTGTCTGGACAGCTCATCCAGCACTTTCTAACCCCGATGGCCAGAGCCCCTTGGGACTGTAAGCCTTTGAGGGTGGGGTTCTACCATTCCTTCATTCCACACTTAGAAGGAGCTAAAGAAATTTCACCCCAAAATATGACTATTTAACAGAAAGAATGTTTTAAATTAAAGGCCATTCACAATCAGAAAGCTTTGGAGAGAGCTTTCCTTGAGAGGTTAAGGACAGAAAATGAGAGGTTATTCCAAGACATGAACAAAAGGAAGCAGAGGATGTGGGCAACGTGGCCTTCATTCACTGGGGTGCAAGCAGGCTGAGTTCGGAAAAGAAGTCAGCACATGGGTTAAGGCAGAGTGGGAACATCAGTGTTGTGGAGGGTAGGGATTAGCATACTCATTCCTTCCTGGGCGGGACATTCTTTCCTGGGTGGGAAGGTTCCATAGGGCAGGTCCCTATGTTTGGACCTCTATCTGCATAAAGCCAGATTGATCTGATCAGAGGATCAAAAAGTGGGTAACTGACTTCCTTTCCTCCCTTTGAAAGCTAGCAGACCTCACTCAAATCATATAAAACACAATACCTGTCTCTCAGGGTAATTTACAAGCCAATTGCTTTCCCCATTTATTCATCCTCCCTAGCAACCACTTGCTGTACTCATATTCCACCTTCTCACCCCTCCCTCCAAAAAGGCATCTATATAGGCTCGGCACCTGTGGCTCAAGCCGCTAAGGCACCAGCCACATACCCCTGAGCTGGTGGGTTCAAATTCAGCCCTTGCCCACCAAACAACAATGATGGCTGCAACCAAAAAATAGCTGGGCGTTGTAGCGGGTGTAGTCCCAGCTACTTGGGAGGCAGAGGCAGGAGAATCACCTGAGCCTAGGAGTTGGAGGTTGCTGTGAGCTGTGATGCCACGCCAGCACTCTACCCAGGGTGACAGCTTTAGGCTCTGTGTCAAAAAAAAAAAAAAGGCATCTATAAAAATATCTGACTATCCTTGAGACATTGGGTAATTATTCTTGCGGTTCCCTTCATGTGCACAGAATTTGGTAATAAACCTTTCTCTTATTTTTTTTTAACAAGTGAACAGTTTAAGAATTAAACAAAGGTATGATGTGATAGAGTACAAGCAAGACAGAGTTAATACTTTGCATGAAATATCTTATTTTATAACAGTGAAATTGCTTTCTCTGTTGTCTTGGGATTTTTTTTGAGGTGAAATTTAAGTTTTTGTGTGAGTAGTACTATTATACCTATCTTGAGTGTCTTGCTTGTAAACCTTTCTCTTATTAATCTTCCTTAATTATGAAATCTTTCAGTGAACCATTCCGGGGGGAAAGGGTGAGTTTTGCCGTGATCCCTACATTTCACATTCACTATGTGCTGTGGGTATAATACTCATTCTACTGCGGGTATAATACTCACCAATATCCATTTTACTGAAATGTAAAGAAACAAAGCTCACATCTGTAATCCTAGCACTCTGGGAGGCTGAAGCAGGTGGATTGACTGAGCTTACAAGTTCAAGACCAGCCTGAGCTAGAATGAGACCTCATTTCTAAAAAAAATAGCCTGGCATTATGTGTGTGTGGGTGAGTGGGTGGGTGCCTGTAGTCCCAGCTGCTTGGGAGGCTGAGGCAAGAGGATCACTTAAGCCTAAGAGTTTGAGTTTATTGTGCGCTAAGATGCCTCAGGACTCTATGGAGGGTGACCAAAAAAATGAAAAAATAAAAATAAAGAAACAAAGGTTCTGTAATTCTAGCACTCTGGGAGGCAGAGGTAGGTGGATTGCTTAAGCTCAGGTGTTCCAGACTAGCCTGAGTGAGCGTGAGACCCCCATCTCTACTAAAAATAGAAAAACTAGCCAGGCATAGTGCTTCAGGCCTGTAATTCCAGCTTACTCAGGAGGCTGAGGCAAGAGGGTTGCTCAAGCCCAAGAGTTTGAGGTTGCTGTGAGCTATGATGACACCATGGCACTACACCAAGGGGGACAGAGTGAGCCTCTTGTCTCAAAGAAAATAAAAGAAAGAAACAAAAGCTCAGTAATCTGCTCAGTAATCTGCAATGATCTTAAATAACATGCCTGAGGTCACGCAGAGAGGAAGAAGCACAACTGGGCTCCAAGCCCACTTGTGCTTGATCCTTGTCGCCCTCTTCTAACAACTAGGAATCCATATGAAGCTTGTGCCAGAGAGGTGATTTTTGTCTCGCTTGGAAGAGAAGTTAGCAAACTGTCAAGGGACAAAATGCACTGAGGGGCTGGTGAGGTCTTCAGAGACTTTACTTCCAGCTGTGGGGGACCAGGAAAGGAAGAACCGCTTTTCAGGTTGGGGTGGATTTTGACAGAAGAGATAGCAGAGAGGGCATTTCAGGTGTATCAGATGAACAAAGGCTCACAGGTAACAGCCCAAAGGGCATATTTGGGAAATAAGAACAGTTTTTTGGATGTAGAGCTTAGGTGTAGGCAGAGAGTAGAAGAAAGGGGCCCGGCTGGTGTTTCATGCCTGTAATCCTAGCACTCTGGGAGGCCAAGGGGGGCAGGTGGATTGCTTGAGCTCACGGGTTGGGTTGGAGATCAGTCTGAGCAAGAGTAAGACCTCATCTCTAAAAAGAGCTGGGAGTTGTGGCAGCCGCCTGTAGTCCCAGCTACTTGGGAGGCAGAGGCAAGAGATTCGCTTGAGCCCAGGAATTGGAGGTTGCTGTGAGCTGGGATGCCACAGCACTGTATCCAGGGTGACAGGTTGAGGCTCTGTTTCAAAAAAAAAAAAAAAAAAAAAGAAAGAAAGAAAGAAAAAAGACAAAAGAAACCTTAAAAAAACAAAACACAACAACAATGACAACTGTAACAACAACAAAAAAATAGCCGAGCATTGTGGCCAGCGCCTGTAGTTCCAAGTATTTGGGAGGCTGAGGTTAAAAAAAAAAAGGAAAGAGAATCGCTTAAGCCTAAGAGTTTGAGGTTGCTGTGAGCTGTGACGCCATGACACTCTCCCCAGGGCAACTTAGTGAGATTCTGTCTCAAAAAGAAAGAAATCTGTAGTTTAACTAATTGTAATATATCAAGGTTGATTTCTTAGTTTTGAAAAATGTACCATGGTAATATAAGATATTAATATTATAGAAAACTGAATAAGAGAGAACTCAATTATCTTTCCAACTTTCCTGTAAATCTAAAATTATTCCAAGGAAACAACTTATTATACATGTATTATATAATGTGTGTACAGTAGGTATGAAATATGAAACTCAGGGGGAAAGGCATTTAAGAAAAAGTGAAAGCCGGGCACAGTGGCTCATGCCTATAATAGTAGCACTCTGGGAGGCTGAGATGAGTGGATTGCTGGAGGTCAGGAGTTGGAGACCAGCCTAAAGAAGAGTGAAACCCCATCTCTAAAAACCAGCTGGGCACTGTGGCAGGAGCCTGTAGTCCCAGCTACTCCAGATGCTAAGACAAGATCACTTGAGCCCAGAAGTTGAAGGTTGCTGTGAGCTGTGATACCAGAGCACTCTACTGAGGACAACGTACAGAGATTTGGTCTCAAAAAAAAATGGAGAGAAAGGAGTTCTTGCTGATTCCAAGTTGAGACCTCTAGTGAGGTCTGCATGGCAGGAAGCACAAGGAAGCAAGCCTAACTGAAATTAAAAGTTAGGTCCCAGTTAAGTCTTGGGACTCGCGCTCGGTGCCTGTGGCTCAACGGGCTAAGGCGCCAGCCATGTACACCTGAGCTGGCGGGTTCGAATCCAGCCCGGCCTGCTAAACAACAATGACGGCTGCAACCAAAAAAAAAAAAAAAAAAATGGCCAGGCGTTGTGGCCGGCGCCTGTGGAGTCAGAGGCAGGAGACTCGCTTGAGCCCAGGAATTGGAGGTTGCTGTGAGCTGTGATGCCACAGCGCTCTGTCCAGGGTGACAGCTTGAGGCTCTGTCTCAAAAAAAAAAAAAAAGTCTTGGGACTTGATCCTGTGGTGTTCAGTAGTAATTGAAAGCTATTGAGCAAGGGTGTGGCCTGATGACATGGTGACTCAGCCAAGAGGTTAGCTTCTCAAGGCTCCCTGCAAACCTCCCCTCCCTGACCCAATGCCTCTTCCTTCCCTGTCTTCTTCCTTCTTTGCCCTCAGAGGTGTCGCCTCGGCATGAATCTAAGTCATGAGCATAGAGATCACCTCCATGCCCACTCTCCCACTTCCATCCCAGCTTGGTTCTGTTGTCTTTAGCCGCTCAGCATTTAGAATCTCAACATGACACACCTGCTAAGGACTGAAGCCACCTTTCTTTCTTTCTTTCTTTTTTTTTTTTTAGAGACAGAGCTCCACTTTGTCACCCTTGGTAGAGTGCCATGGCCTCACAGCTGACAATAACCTCCTGCTCTTGGGCTTAGGCAATTTTCTTGCCTCAGCCTCCTGAGTAGGTGGGATTACAGGTGCCTGCCACAACGCCTGGCTTTTGTTGTTGTTGTTGTTGTTCTTGTTGTTGTCATTGCAATTTGGCCAGGGCCAGGTTCAAACCTGCCACCCTCCATATATGGGCTGGTGCCCTACTCACTGAGCCACAGGCGCCGAACCCAGACTGGAGGCACCTTTCAACCTGCCCAGCACAGAGACCCTGGGCAGGGAGTTGCAGGGTGGAGCCTATGTAGAATTGGGCCTGTTTGAGGTTGAGTCAATTCCTCCACACCCCTCTCCTTACTCCCTCCTTCTCCAGTGGAATAAATTCAGCCATTCAGTGGGGAAAGGGGCTTAGGAACAGAAGAAAACAGGGCTTCAAGACAAAACCAGAATTATCGCTCCACTAGGAGAATTATCCATTATCATTCTTTCTTCAGTGGACCTATTTGGAACTGCAAAAATGACCAGGTCAGAAGCCAGGGTGTCCAAGAAGGGAAAGAAAAATGAGATGAAGGGTGGCGCCTGTGGCTCAGTTGGTAGGGCGCCGGTCCCATATACCGAGGGTGTCGAGTTCAAACTCGGCCTTGGCTGAACTGCAAAACAGAAAAATAGCCGGGAGTTGTAGCGGGTGCCTGTAGTCCCAGCTACTCGGGAGGCTGAGGCAAGAGAATCGCCTAAGCCGAGGAGTTGGAGGTTGCTGTGAGCTGTGTGACGCCACGGCACTCTACCAAGGGTGATAAAATGAGACTCAGTCTCTCTAAAAAAAAACAAGAAAAATGAGATGAAGGGGAAGAAATGTACTAGTATAGTCTAGTCTCTTCCTGCCAGCAATAATAACAATTGAGAGTTCAATGTTAGAATTCGATTCTCCCACCCTGATTAGACCAGGTTTTTCCATCTTATATCTTTTATCCTTCCATGGGAAAACAAAAGGCTAACTAACATTATTGAACAATCTGCTCTGTTCCAGGCATCATATGCATAATTTCACTTGGTCCTCACAGCAACTCTGTATTAGTACACTCTTTATATAAATAATAAAATTGAGGCTTAGAGAAGGGACACAACATGCCCGAGATTATGCAGCTGTTAATGGTAAGCAGAAGAGCTAGAAGAGAGCAAAACCAGCTCTGTTCTCCAGAAGACTACTTAAAAATGATCCTGGGGAATCTCATTCAGGGATGAGGAAATAGATACATGGTCAAATCCCAATTCCTTTCAGGGTATCCAGTCCCTATTTCTCACCCCTGTCATGGCCTAGCGTGACCATTGCATGCAGAGAACCTCTTACATACTTAGGAAAGTATGTAAGAAAGGTGGTTCCAGTCCTTAAGAAAGTATGTAAGAGGTTCTCTGTATGCAACGGTCACTCTAGGCTTAAAGTGATCTTCGGGAATTTCATCATTCAGGGATGAGGAAATAGATACATGGTAAAATCCAAATTCCTTTCGGGGTGTCCAGCCCCTATTTCTCACCCCTGCCATGGTGTAGCGTGGCCATTGCATGCAGAGAACCTCTTACACACAAGCCTTGCCCATCTTTCTGCTCAGAAAGATGCGTCCCCACGTTGGCACAGTCGTGTCCCCACTTCATTCTCTACCTGAAAATCAGAGAAGCTGGCTTTGATCACCTTATCCACATGGCAGCCTCCATCACTCACTAGCCCCTTAATCTGTCTCATTTGTTTTCATAGCACCTACCACATGTCAACTTATTTATAGACTTAATTTCTTCGCTTGTTGCCTGTCTCCACCTACTAGGATGTAAACGCCATGAGGATAAGAACCTGGACTGTTTTGTTCACTGCTCTATTCCCAGTGCCTGGAATAGAGCCTGACACAGAGTATGCCCCTAATAAATATGCATTGAATGAATAAAAAGGGAAAATTCAACTTTTCTCTAAAAATATTTGACACTCCATTTTCCCATCAGCTGCTCAATTCCTCTTATCTTCAGTCCTTTGCTCCATCCTCAACTCCTCTCTCAGCCCCCCACCACTGCCAATGTTCAATTAATCATAAACTCCAGCCCATTCTGCCTCTTGACCACCTCCCAGATCTGCCCATGTCTACCAATCCCTGCTATGCTACTTCCACCAGGCAACCTTTCTCTCTTGCCTAAGTTACTGTCTCAGCCTCCTCACCATCCTCCCTGACACCAGTTTGGCCCCTGGTATTCAGTCTTCATATTACAGCCAAAGTGATTGATCTAAATCTCAAGTTACTTGAATGAATATTCCATTGAGTCCTCAGTGGCCTAGGATAAAGTCTAAGATTTTTTTGTGTGTGAAGGGGGACATAGTCTCACTCTGTTACCCAGGGAAGAGTGCAGTCATCCTAGCTCACTGCAAACTCAAACTCCTGGGCTCAAGTGATATTCCTTTCTCAGTAATCTAAATAGCTGGTACTACAGATATGTACATCATGCCTGACTGATTTTTCTATTTTTAGTAGAGACAGGGTCTCACCGTTGCTTAGGCTGGTCCGAACTCCTCAGCTCAAGGGATGTTCCTGCTTTGGCCTCCCAGAATGCTAGGCTTACAGGTATGAGCCACCATACTTGGCCAAAGTACAAGATCTTAATGTGGTTTACAAGGCTCTGTCTCATCTATTATCCCACAACCTCATGTTTAACCATACTCTGCTCCTACCTTGTTGAGCTACTTCCAGTTCCCTAAATGTACTCTTTTATTTATTTATTATTTTTTTTTTTGTAGAGACAGAGTCTCACTTTATCACCCTTGGCAGAGTGCCGTGACATTACACAGCTCAGAGCAACCTTCAATTCTTGGGCTTAGGTGATTCTCTTGTCTCAGCCTCCCAAGTAGCTGGGACTACAGGCGCCTGCCACAACTCCCAGCTATTTTCCTGTTTTGCAGTTCGGCCAAGGCCGGTTTTGAACCCGCCATCTTATATGGGGCCGGTGCCCTACTCGATGAGCCACAGGCGCCGCCCCACCATGTACTCTTTTTTTTTTTTTTTTAGACAGAGCCTCAAGCTGTCACCCTGGATAGAGTGCTGTAGCATCACAGCTCACAGCAACCTCCAATTCCTGGGCTCAAGCGAGTCTCCTGCCTCCGCCTCCCAAGTAGCTGGGACCACAGGCGCCCACCACAACACCTGGCCATTTCTTGGTTGCAGCCGTCATTGTTGTTGGCGGGTCCGGGGCTGGATTCAAACCCGCCAGCTCAGGTGTACGTGGCTGGCGCCTTAGCCCGCTGAGCCACAGGCACCGAGCCCCCCCCATGTACTCTTGATAGTTCTTTTGCCTTGGGTCTTGGGCCAAGTCCTGCTCATCATTCAAGTCTCAGCCTGGGTGCCACTTTCTCCAGGAAGTCCTCCCTGAACTCCTCCACTCCACCCGGATAAGTAAGGAATCCTCAGTGTATAGAATCAGGGCATTCCCCCCACCTTGGAGGGCTCCAGTGGTCACTTGATCCAATTTCCCTCCATTTTCCATTCCCTGATGAGTGTCACTGCTCAAATAGCCTCCTCAGCGTCTCTGATGCCTCTCATCTTTCAAGACTCAAGTCCAGACTCATCTAGAAAACCTTTTGGGAAGTAAAAAGAAGGCAGCCTCTGAGTCAAGATGCCCCTAGCTCAGGTCCCACCTCTACCACTTCCTAGTGATGCAATCTTGGGCATGTCACTTTTCCTCTGACAAGCCTCAGTTCTCCCTGTAAAAAATAGATGATGACATTAATAATATCCATTTCCTAGTTGTCCCAAGTAAAATTATAGACGTGTATACACTGAAGTGTTATATAGATGTGAGGATGATTATTTTCTTTCCTAGCACTGTGCTTTGCCACACTCACAGTCTGTGATCTGCCATTTGTCCTTCACTATATCCTGCCTCCAACGATCTGCTCTCTGCTACCAGTGTGGAAGCCAGCTGGAATCCAACCTCCTCCAGATCATCTGAGTTTTCTGGAGTTTAGAGATTGGTGCCGAGTAATTGAAGGTACAAGTTATTACTGTGATTATAACAGACTACCCTTATTGATAACCTACTTTGCACTAAGTACTTTCTTTTTTTTTTTTTTTTTTTTGTAGAGACAGAGTCTCACTTTATCACCCTTGGTAGAGTGCCGTGGCATCACACTGTTCACAGCAACCTCCAGCTCTTGGGCTCAAGTGATTCTCTTGCCTCAGCCTCCCGAGTAGCTGGGACTACAGGCGCCCGCCACAGAGCCCGGCTATTTTTTTGTTTTGCAGTTCGGCCGAGGCCGGGCTTGAACCCGCCACCTTCGGTATATGGGGCCGGCGCCCTACTCGCTGAGCCACAGGAGCCGCCCTGCACTAAGTACTTTCTATGACAATCACGCACTGCATAATGATGCTTCATTCAACATCAGACCACGTATGTCATGGTGGGTCTTTAAGATTATATTACTGGCCCAAGTGCGGTGGCTCATGCCTGCAATCCTAGTACTCTGGAAGGCTGATGCAGGTAGATCGCCTGAGCTCAGGAGTTCAAGACCAGTCTGAGCAAGAGTAAAATCTTTTCTACTAAAAATAGAAAAACAAAAAACCTAGCTGGGTGTTGTGGTGAGCACCTGTAGTCCCAGCCTCTCATGATGCTGAAGCAGAGGATCACTTAAGCCCAAGAATTTGAGGTTGCTGTGAGATATGACACTATGGTGCTCTACCCAGGGTGACAGAGACTGTGTTCTTCCCCCCACCCGAAAGATTATATTATCATATTTTTATGACACCTTTTCTATGTGTAGGGTTTTTTGTTTGTTTTTGTTGTTGTTTTATTTTGGTTTGTTTTTCTAGAGACAGAGTCTTGCTCTTTTTCCCAGGCTAGGGTGCTGGAGTACAGTGTGGCAGTTGTAGCTCACTATAACTGCTCACTATAACCTCAAATTCCTGAGTTCACGTGAACTTCCCGTGTAGCTGGGACTATAGGCATTGGCCACTGTGCCCATCTAATTTTTTAATTTTTTTTGAGACAGAGCCTCAAGCTGTCGCCCTGGGTAGAATTAATAAAGATTCTCCTGCCTCTGCCTCCCAAGTAGCTGGGACTACAGGCGCCCGCCACAACACCCGGCTATTTTTTGGTTGCAGCCGTAATTGTTGTTTGGCGGGCCCAGGGCCGGATTCGAAACCACCAGCTCAGGTGTATGTGGCTGGCACCTTAGCCACTTGAGCCACAGGCGCCGAGCCTAATTTTTAAAGTTTTTGTAGTAAGAAAAAAAAAATTAACCATCTGCTGGCTCTTCTCTTGGTCATTAGCTGAGCTGTGTCCAGAGAAAGAGAAAAAAGAATCAAACTGCCAGGCCGGGTGTGGTGGCTCACGCGAGTAATCCTAACATTCTGGAAGGCCGAGGAGGGTGGATTGCCCTGAGCTCACAGGTTTGAGACCAGTCTGAGCAAGAACCAGACCCTGTCTCTAAAAATAGGCGGGCATTGTGGTGGGTGCCTGTAGTCCCAGCGACTTAGGAGGCTGAGGCAAGAGAATCACTTGAGTTGGAGGTTGCTGTGAGTCATGGCACTCCACTGAGGGTGACAAAGTGAGACTCTGTCTCAAAAAAAAAAAAAATCAAACTGGGGGCCTGGGAGAAGAGGTGGCTGCTACGCCACAGACGAGACACAAGGACAGCAGACTTCTGATGGGGCTGGGTCATCACAAAGTCCCTGTTCTGCACATGCAGGGGCTGAGAGGTAGTCAGAAAGAGCCCTGGCAGTGACATCTTCTAGCAATGTCAGCACTGAACTGCTGCTCATGTCAGAGGCATCTGACAGCCAGATCATTCAGTAAAGGGGTGATCACTTGTTACAAAGGTTTCTATCCTCCCTGACCTAGAATTTGGTGGAGGAGGAGGATGTGCAGGGTTCATAGTGAACCACTAGGTGGCATTGTAAGAGGCGAGCACACAAATTACCCAAGTAAGACTGTCTCAACCTAAAGAATTGGATTTTAGAGGAAAGAAATATAAGCTCTTCTTTTGACAAAAGAGATAGTTATCCAAGAAGTCCAGTTTTGTGATTGAGCCAATATCGGAGACCTAGTTGTGTCTATTTCTAAGTCTGGAGCACTTGACCTTTATTTCTTTATCTTTTTTTTTTTTTGAGACAGAGCCTCAAGCTGTCACCCTGGATAGAGTGCCATGTCATCCACAGCTCACAGCAACCTCCAATTCCTGGGCTCAAGCGAGTCTCTTGCCTTCGCCTCCCAAGTAGCTGGGACTACAGGCGCCCGCCACAACACCCTGCCATTTTTTGGTTACAACCACCATTGTTGTTTGGTGGGCCCAGGTTGGATTCGAACCTGCCAGCTCAGGTGTACGTGGCTGGTGCCTTAGCCTGTTGAGCCACAGGCGAGACAGTCTCACTATGTCACCCTCGGTAGAGTGTCGTGGAGTCACAGTTCACAGCAACCTCAAACTCTTGGGCTTAAGCAATTCTCTTACCTCAGCCTCCCAAGTACCTGGGACTATAGGTGCCTGCCACAACACCAGGCTATTTTTTTTTTTAATTGTAGTTGTCATTGTTGTTTAGCAGGCCCAGGCTGGGCTTGAACCCGCCAGCCTCAGTGTATGTGGCTGGTGCTGTAACCACTGAGCGAGGGGTGCCAAGCCAAGGTGGACTTAACCTTTAATGCTCATCAAATCACATCTATAGATACTCAATCAGGGTATGATCTTACCTAAATCACTGATGTCTTTCTGGGTCTCAGTCTTCTAGTACACAAAAAAGGAGGATTATGGCTTGGAGCCCGTAGCACAGTGGTTATGCACTGGCCACATGCACCCAGGGCTGGTCCAGGCCTGCTAAACAACAATGACAACTGCAACAAAAAAATAGCTGGGTGTTGTGGTGGATGCCTGTAGGCCCAGGTACTTGGGAGGCTGAGGTAAAGAGAATGGCTTAAGCCTAAGAGTTTGCGGTTGTTGTGAGCTATGACTCCACCGCACTCCACTGAGAGTGACACAGTAAGACTCTGTCTCCAAAAACAACAACAAAAAGAATAGTCTAGATCTCTGATGTCAATACAGTAACCATTAGCCACATGTGGGTAATTAAATTAATTAAAACTTGTCTTGGCACCCGTAGCACAGTAGTTATGGTACCAGGCACATACACCAAAGGTGCCAGATTTGAACCCAGCCCGGGCCACCTAAACAACTACAACAACAAAATAACTGGGCGTTGTGGTGGGCACCTGTAGTCCCAGGTACTTGGGAGGCTGAGGCAAGAAAATTGCTTAAGCCCAAGAGTTGGAAGTTGCTGTGAGCTGTGATGCCATAGGCACTGTACTGAGTACGACATAGTGAGATTCTGCCTGAAAAAAAAAATTAATTAATTAATTAATTAAAACCAACTAAAATTAAAAATTGAGTTCTCAATCATACGTCCACATTTCAAAAGCTCAGTAGACAATTGTGGATAGTAGTTGTTATATAGGACTGTGCAAATATACAACATTTCCATTATCACATATAGCTCTATTAGACAATGTTGGATGGTATTTATGGTCCTTTCAGTTTTAATATCCTATGGCTCCTCTGTGAAAAGCATCAGTGGCTGGAAGATTAAGTACATAAGGTTTCCCAGCTCTAAGCCTGAGTTCCTAACATATACACTCACTGGAAGACACACAAGAGAATAAGGTGGATAAAAATCATCCCTTCCCAGTGCAGACATTGGTACTCAGTACCGGAATGGGCCTAGAGTACTAAGTACAAAACTCACAGCCCCTGCCATCAAGATAGTTTAGAATTTTGTGCCTTCATTTTCTGTAGAGACAGGACCTTACTTAATTGTCCAGGTTGGTCCTGGCCTTAAGCAATCCTTCTACCTCAGCTTCCTAAAGTGGTGAAATTATGTGTGAGCCATCACACCTGGCCAGAGCAGTGTGTTTTAAATTTTAATATACATACATATCTAGTTAAAATGGAAGATCTTGTATAGAACCCATGAACTTTTAATTTCTTCTGTTTTTCCTTTAAAAATTCACATTGCCATTTTTTGTTTTGTTTTTTGAGACAAAGAGTCTCACTCAGTCACCCTGGGTAGAGAGTTATGGTGTCATTGTAACTCACAGCAACCTCAAACTCTCGGGCTCAAGTGATCCTCTAGCCTTGGCCTCTCTAGTAGCTGCCACAACATCTGGCTAGTTTTTCTAGGTGTCTGCCACAACACCTGGCTAGTTTTTCTATTTTTAGTATGTGTGGGGTCTCACTCTTGTTCAGGCTGATCTGGAACTCCTTTTTTTTTGAGCCAGAGGCTCAAGCGATTCTCTTGCTTCAGCCTCCCAAGTAGCTGGGACTACAGGAACCTGGCACAACCCCTGGATTTTTTTTCTTTTCTTTCTTTTTTTTTTTTTTTTTTTTTTTTTTTTTGCGGTTTTTGGCCAGGGCTGGGTTCGAACCCACCACCTCTGGCATATGGGACCAACGCCCTACTCCTTTGAGCTACAGGTGCTGCCCACACCTGGATGTTTTCATAGATGAGGTCTTGCTCTTGCTCAGGCTGGTCTTTTTTTTTTTTTTTTTTTTTTTTTTGAGACAGAGCCTCAAGCTGTCACCCTGGAGAGAGTGCAGTGCAGTGGCATCACAGGTCACGGCAACCTCCAACTCCTGGGCTTAAGCGAGTCTCTTGCCTCTGCCTCCCAAGTAGCTGGGACCACAGGCACCGGCCACAATGCCTGGCCATATTTTGGTTGCAGCCACCATTGTTGTTTGGCGGGCCCGGGCCGGATTCAAACCCGCCAGCTCAGGTGTACGTGGCTGGCGCTTTAGCCTGTTGAGCCAAAAATCAGGTGCCAAGCCTCAGGCTGGTCTTGAACCCATGAGCTCAGGAAATCACCCATCTCAGCCTCCCAGAGTGTTAGGATTACAGGTATGAACCACCCTGCCCAGACTCCTTTCAATATAAATTTTAGAATCGGCTAATCAAATTCTTTTTCTTCTTCTTCTTTTTATTTATTTATTTATTTATTTATTTATTTATTTATTTATTTTTGAGACAGTCTCACTTTGTTACCCTTGGGAGAGGGCTGTGGGGTCATAGCTCACACAGCAACCTCAAACTCTTGGGCTCAAGTGATCCTCTTCCCTCAAGCCTCCTAAGTAGCTGGGACAACAGGCACCTGCCACAAAGCCTGGCTATTTTCAGAGACAGGGTCTTACTCTAGCTCAGGCTCAAACTTCTGAGCTCCTCACCTGCTTTGACCACCGAGAGTGCTAGGATTACAGGCGTGAAAGCTTATCAAATTCTATTTAAAAAAAAAAAACTCTGTTGGAATTTTGGTTGAAATTACATTGAGTATATTGATCATTCTGGAGAGATAACTTCTTTTTTTTTTTTTTTTTTGAGATAAAGTCTCACTATGTCACCCTTGGAAGAGTGCTGTGGCCTCACAGCTCACAGCAACCTCAAACTCTTGGCCTTAAGCAATTCTCTTGCCTCAGCCTCCCAAGTAGCTGGGGCTACAGGAGCCCACCACAATGCCCAGCTATTTTTTGGTTGTGGTTGTTATTATTGTTTGGCAGGCCCAGGCTGGGTTTGAACCTATCAGCTCTAGTGTATGTGGGTGGTGCTCTAGTTGCTGAGTTAAATGTGCCAAGCCAGGAGATAACTTCTTAATTTCACGTCCCCTAATCCATGAACATGGTATATCTCACCTTTCATCGAGATTTCTTTGGCTCATCTCAAGATAGTTGTGTAACATTCAATATAAAGATAGTTTACATATTTTGTTAGATTTATCCCTAAGTATTTTATATTTGTAGGGTTTTTTTGGCTGGGCTGCCACCTCTGGTATATGGGGCCAGTGCCCTACTCCTTGAGCCACAGGTGCCACCCAGTATTTTATATTTGTTTATGCTTTTTGAAAATGGTACTTTTCAAAAATTTCAATTTCCTCTTTATTACTTATATAGAAATATAATTGATTTTTTTTTTTTTTTTTAGAGACAGAGTCTGACTTTGTCACCCTTGGTAGAGTGGCCTCACAGCTCACAGCAACCTCCAGCTCCTGGACCTAGGCGATTCTCTTGTCTCAGCCTCCCAAGTAACTGGGATTACAGGTGCCTGCCACAAAGCCCAGCTATTTTTTTGTTGTTGCAGTTTGGCCAGGGCGAGTTTGAACCTGCCACCCTCAGTATATGGGGCCAGCGCCCCACTCACTGAGCCACAGGTGCCGCCCAATATAATTGATTTTTATATATTGACTTTGTACCCTGCAATCTTGTTAAACTCATTTAATAGTTCTGGCTGATTTTATAATTTATTTATTTTACCTATTTATCACTATGCTTTTCTAGTAGATAATCATGTCAGCTATGAATAAATACAGTTGTATTTCTTCCTTTCTTTTTTATTGGTTTTTTTTTTTTTTTGTATTTCTTCCTTTCTAATCTACCTGCCTTGTATTTTTTTGTTTTCCTTTATCATACTGGTTTATACCTTCAGTACAAGATTGAATAAGAGTGGTAAAAGCAGACTTTCTTTTATTATTTATTTATTTATTCTTTCGAGACAGGGTCTTACTCTGTCACCTAGGCTAAAGTGTAGTGACCTGATCATACCTCACTGCAGCTTTGAACTCCTGGATTCAAGTGATCCTCCTGGTTCTGCCTCTCAAGTAACTGGGACTACAGGTGTGCACCACCACATCTGACCAAAATTTACAATTTTTTGTAGAAATGGAGGTCTCAATATGTTGCCCAGGCTGCACTTGAACTCCTGTTGGCTCAAGCAATCTTCCCACGTCAGCCTCCCAAAGTGCTAGGATTATAGGGATGAGCTACTGTGCCTGGCCAAGGGCAGACATTTTAATCTTGTTCCTTAATCATAAAGGAAAAGCATTCAGTGTTGCACTGTTAAGTATGATATTAGCCACAGATTTTTTTTTTTAGATACCCTTTATAGATGTAGATGTCAGGTTAAATAAATTCTCCTCTAGCTGAGAAGAGGCTTCTTAAAATTATTATTATGAATGGATATTGAATTTTGTCAAATGCTTTTACTGCATCTATTAATAAGACTGTATTTTCTTTTTAAAGTCTCACTCTTTTGCCCTTGATAAAGTGCGGTGGCAGCATAGCTCATAGCAACCTTAAACTCTTGGGATCAAGGATTCTCTTGCCTCAGCCTCCCGAGTAACTGGGACTACAGGAGTCTGCCACTACACATGGCTATTTTTTAGAGATGGGATCTGGGCTCTGGCTCAGGCTGCTCTCAAAGTCCTGAGCTCAAGTAATCCATCTGCCTTGGCCTCCCGGAGTGGGAGGATCACAGGTATGAGCCACCACACCTGGCCTGTATGATTTTTCTTAATCTGTTGATATGGTGAGTTACATTAATTGATTACCAAGTGTCGGGAGAACTTTATATTCCTAGGATAAGCCCTGTTTGCTTATAATGTATTATCCTTTTATATGTTAGTAGATTTGATTGCTATTACATATACAGGGTGGACATAAAGTTCATGTGCAATTTATTGTGTTAAAGATTTTAAGTTGCACATGAACTTTATGTCCACCGTGTGTGTGTGTGTGTGTGTGTGTATAATTTTTTTTTTTTGAGACAGAGTCTCACTATGTTGCCCTCAGTAGAGTGCTGTGGTGTCACAGCTCACAGCAAACTCAAACTCTTAGGCTTAAGCAATTATCTTGCCTCTGCCTCCCAAGTAGCTAGAACTACAGGCGCTTGCCACAATGTGAGGAATGCCACAATGCCTGGCTATTTTTCGTTGCAGGTGTCATTGATGTTTAGCTCACCCAGGCCGGGTTCAAACCTGCCTACCTTGGTGCATGTGGCTAGTGCTCCAGCCACTATGCTACAGGAGCCCAAGCCTACATAAGCGTATACTAATTAACTAAGTTAAATTAATTGACTTAAGAACAAAAGGGGGTGTATTGGCTCTTGTAACTGAACAGTTCATGGGTATTCATCTCCAGGTAGGATTTAGGGGCTCAAAGTATATCATTAGTTCTCTTGCACTCTGCAACATCTCCACTGTTGCTCTGTGTTGATCCATCCTCGGGTGACCTTTCATCCAGTGTTGGTAGTGTGGACACTGTAGCTCCAAGGAGACAGCCTCACAGCAACCACTCCAGAGGAAAGAGACTGCCTCCTTCCTTTGTTGCAGAAAAAGTCTCTGTATTAG
Organism: Arctocebus calabarensis; assembly: GCA_963573935.1. Taxonomy (NCBI): domain Eukaryota; kingdom Metazoa; phylum Chordata; class Mammalia; order Primates; family Lorisidae; genus Arctocebus; species Arctocebus calabarensis. Next base: position 21,220 of record CAUYON010105402.1, read on the forward strand.
TCCTGAGTGGCCTTTACTTGAGTCACACGCCAATTCCTCAGCCAATCACTGTGGCCAGTAGGGAGGACTGTGGGAGGACTATGCTGTCTCAACCAATCACTGTGGCCAGTAGGAAGGACTGTATTGTCTCAACCAATCACTGTGGCCAGTAAGGAAGACTTTGCTTCTTTCCCACCCTAGCTATATATGCAGCCCCAAATCCAAGAGGGGGAGCTAGACTCTCCCAAGCAACATGGACTTGAAGTGTGGGAGAGGTAGTTCCCCAAGGAAGATCCTGGTGTTTTTCCAAAGACGAAAATTGATTAGATGCTGGCAAACAAATTAGATAGGCAAACAGCAAACAAAGATGAAAAGTCTACTGTATTAAGTAACCTTGTAAATTATCTTAGCTCTCTGAACCTCAGTTTCTATGTATGTAAAATGAGCACAACCTATGAGACTACTCACAGAATAAAGTGAGGTATACCTTAAATGAGGTGTATATTCACTAAAGCTTACCACCATACCAGGCGTACATTAAGCACTCAATAAATGTTAGTTATTAGTAATACTTAAGTTACAGAGTTAGTAAATGGTGGAGCTAGGATTTAAACCTAAATTTTCTGATTCTAAGGCCATCAACTTCTTCTAAACAGCAAACCTCCCTGTCCCTATAGTATTTTATTCTTTATTGTATTTTATTTATTTATTTATAGAGACAGAATCTCACTTTATCACCCTCGGTAGAGTGCCGTGGTGTCACACAGCTCACAGCAACCTCCAACTCCTGGGCTTAGGCGATTCTCTTGCCTCAGCCTCCAGAGTAGCTGGGACTACAAGTGCCCGCCACAACCCCCGACTATTTTTCTGTTTTTGCAGTTCAGCCGAGGCCGGGTTAGAACCCTCCACCTTCGGTATATGGGACCGTTTCCCTACTCAGTGAGCCACAGGCGCCGCCCCTATTTATTTATTTATTTGAGACAGAGTCTCACTTTGTTGCCTTCAGTAGAGTGCTGTGGCGTCACAGATCAAGCACCTCAAACTCTTTGGCTCAAGCGATTCTCCTGCCTCATCCTCCCGAGTAACTGGGACCACAGGTGCCCATTGCAGTACTGGAGACCAGGTTTCCCTCTGGCTCAGGCTGGTCTCAAACTTGTGAGCTCAGGTAATCCACCTGCCTCAGCCTCCCAGAGTGCTAGGAATGAGCCACCAAGCCCGGCCCTATCTCTATAGTATTTTACGTACCTACATTTGTTTTTAGACCATGTCCCACTAGTAGATCCAGCTGGCCTTGAACCTTTGGGCTCAAGTGATCCTCCTGCCTCAGAAGGACTGAGGGGTCCAGGTACAGGCCACCACTCTTGAATCATTATTCCTATTTGAGCCTCATTCTTCTTGGCTTTTTGCAAATATGTAATTGGAGAATTGGCAGCTCAAGGAACAATACATTTACTCCACTCACTTCCTCAACAAATATTAAGTGTACCCCTTGTCCTGTTAAGAGTGGCTTCTGCTAATGTGCCAGCTTCCCTCCATATTTCCTAGAGCTGTGTTTTTCAAGTTATAGGTCATTATGCATTAGTGGGTCATGAAATCAATTTAGTGAGCTGTTAGCAGTCATTTGATTTTTTTAATGAAATAGAAAACACCTGGTGCATCCCAGCTAGTGATCCAGAATACTGCTTTGTGAGATTCTGATTCAGTTATGCATCTGCATATATGTGGCCACGGAGTCATGATGTAAAATGGATTTCTCCTTGTAAGACCTTGTTAAAGAGTTTGAAAGCTCTTGAGCAGCAGAGCATCTCAAACATTTTGTTTCCAGGACCCCTTTACAAACCTGAGAATTATTGAGAACAACCCCCCAAAAGACTTTTGTTTCTTTATGGGTTATATCTATTGATATTTATCACAAGAGAAATTTTTGAATTACAAGAATACACAAGCACACATATCATTAGTTGTCACATTGACCTCGTATCCCACAACTTGTAGTCTTTGGAAAACTCCATTGTATCCTCATGAGAGAACCACAGTGGAAATGGCAAATAATTTTTAAGCATTATTATGGATATTGTTTTGAATTTGCAGACCCCTTGAAGGGGTCTTGGCCTATAGGATATTTTTGTCTGAATGTTTCTGCCAAATTTCTTTTTTTTAAATTTTGCTTTCAATTTCAGCTGGCTTTCACTCTTCTTAGTTTAAAGTTTTATTTTTTTCCTTTCCTGAGCCAGAAGGATTGTGGCTGCCCACCACAACACCCAGCTGTTTTTTTTTTTTTTTTTGGTCAAGACAGGGTCTTACTCTGGCTCACTCCGACTCATGCTGGTCTCCAATCTGCAAGCTCAGGAAATCTACCTGCCTTGGCCTCCCATAGTGCTGGGGCTACAGGTGTGAGCCACCATGCTCAGCCTCTGCCAAATTTCTAATTCACCCTTCCACAACAAACTCATTGCCCTCCACTCCAAACCAATAGATTCTCACAAGGTCCCTGTTTTGACAAGTTGAAGTCAAAATTAAAATGTAGATGGCCAGGTGAGGTAGCTCATGCCTGTAATCCTATCACTCTGGGAGGCCAAGGCAGGATGCATTGTTTGAGCTCACAGGTTCGAGACCAGCCTGAGCAACAGAGAGACCCCCCCCTCCGCCCCCATCTCTACAAATATCTGAGCTATTGTGATGCCACAGCACTCCACCCAGGGTAACAAAGTGAGACTTTGTCTCAAAAAACCAAAAATTTAGAGGTAAATCTCTAAATATAACATTTTATTGAGGAAGAAAGTATTCAAATTTGGGGCATATATGCAGACTGGGTGGTCTACGGTATGTCTAAAGAACAAAGAGAGGCTCAGCGCCTGTGGCTCAACAGGCTAAGGCGCCAGCCACGTACACCTGAGCTGGTGGGTTCAAATCCAGCCTGGGCCTGCCAAACAACAATGATAGCTGCAACCAAAAAATGGCCAGGCGTTGTGGCAGGCGCCTGCAGTTCCAGCTACTTGGGAGGCAGAGGCAAAAGACTCGCTCAAACCCAGGAATTGGAGGTTGCTGTGAGCTGTGATGCCACAGCACTCTATCCAGGGTGACAGCTTGAAGCTCTGTCTCAAAAAAAAAATAATAATAATAAAGAACAAAGAGAAGGTTGTATTAGAAAGAGAAATGCTGGGCGGCACCTGTGGCTCAAAGGAGTAGGGCACCGGCCCCATATACCAGAGATGGTGTGTTTAAAAACCCGGCCCTGGCCAAAAACTGCAAAAAAAAAAAAAAAAAGAGAGAGAAATGTTATATATTGCTCTTTGGGAAAGTTCATGGGCACAAGTAAGATTCTTTTCATTGGTGAGTGATGGGGGCTAAAACTAGTCTTAGAGTAGCAGCAGGTGTTTTAGCAACTATTATATAAAACTGGTTTCAAGTTAGAACAGGCAGTTTCAGCAGCTGTTCTTGCAGAGAATTATATTCTCAGAGCAATGTTGTGTGCCCTGAGTGCTATCCTCCCCTGGCTTTTCAATTCTTTTAGTAGGGACTGATAAAAAGACCCAATTCATATGATCAACTTTCTCAGACACTACTCTTTCAGTGACTCACATTTCAAACCAAAAATTTTGTTCGAATTCTGTCACCTTCATCATCAGAGTCAGTGCCACTGCCTCTCTTTTCTCTTCCAAGTGGACAAGGCATGAGATTATTATTATTATTATTATTATTACTTGGGAGGTAACCGAGAGTGATGACTAAGAACTTGGCTCAGAGTCACACAGACCTTGTAAACGTTGGATTAGTTACTTTTTTTTTTTTTTGAGACAGAGTCTTATTATGTCGCCCTTGGTAGAGTGCCATGGCATCACAGCTCACAGCAACCTCAAACTCCTGGGCTTAAGGAGTTCTTGCCTCAGCCTCCCAGGCAGCTGGAAGTACAGACGCCTGCGACAACACCCAGCTATTTTTGGGGGTCCGGGCTGGGTTTGAACCTGGCTCCCTCTGTGTATGTAGCTGGCGCCATAACCACTGTGTGGATAAGTTACTAATACGTGCAAAATCCAAAAGTACTAAAAGGTATAGAATGACAAGTAAATTTCTTTCCCTTTTCTTTCTCAGGAACACCCTGTTCCTCATCTAGGAGGTAGTCAATTCTTGAAAGTCTGTCAGTTCTGAGTTTGTTTTCTTTTTTTTTTTTTTTTTTTGAGACAGAGCCTCAAGCTGTCACCCTGGATAGAGTGCCATGGCATCACAGCTCACAGCAACCTCCAATTCCTGGGCTTGAGCGAGTCTCTTGCCTCTGCCTCCCAAGTAGCTGGGACTACAGGCGCCCGCCACAACGCCCGACCATTTTTTGGTTGCAGCCGTCATGGTTGTTTGGCGGGCCGGGCTGGATTCGAACCCGCCAGCTCAGGTGTACGTGGCTGGTGCCTTAGCCCACTGAGCCACAGGCGCCAAGTCTCTGAGTTTGTTTTCATGTCTTGCCTTAACTTTTCTTTTCTTTTCTTTTTTTTTTTTTGGTAGTGAGACTCTGTCTCACTTTATCGCCCTTGGTAGAGTGCGTCACACAGCTCACAGCAACCTCCAATTCCTGGGTCCAGGTGATTCTCTTGCCTCAGCCTCCCAAGTAGTTGGGACTACAGGTGCCCGCCACAATGCCCGGCTATTTTTTTGCTGCAGTTTGGCGAAGGCTGGGCTTGAACCCTCCACCTTCGGCATATGGGGCTGGTGCCCTACCCACTGAGCCACAGGCACCACCCGCTGCCTTAACTTTTCTTATGAGACCCTAGGCCAGGGGTCCTCAAACTTTTTAAACAAGGGGCCAGTTCACTGTTCCTCAGACCATTTGAGGGCCGGACTATAGTTTAAAAAAAAAACTATGAACAAATTCCTATGCACACTACACATATCTTATTTTGAAGTTAAAAAAACAAAATGGGGATGGCACCTATGGCTCAAAGGAGTAGGGCCCTGGCCCCATATACCGGAGGTGGTGGGTTAAAAAAAAAGGGGGGGGACAAATACAATATTTAAAATGAAAAAAAGGCGCCCCCATCTGCAAAAAACAGGACCTAACTTCAGAAAAAAAAGGTCCCCATCCCTTAACCACAAAAAAAGGCACTACTAACTGCAAAGTAAAAAAAAAAAATCCTAACTTGTTCTTACCTCGGTCCTCCGGCAGCAGCAGGCTCTGCACAGGCAAGCTCGTGACTCCTCGGATCACGAGTCTCAGTCTCACCCGAGACAAAGAGGAGGCAAGTCGTAGAGTGTGGCACACATTCCACACATGCGCACTGCGGCCCGGGAGGAGTTGGCTGCTAAGCAGGACAGACCGCATGTGGCCTGTGGGCCATAGTTTGAGGACCCCTACCCTAGGCTCATCTTGAAACCCCTAGTCTCTCTCCCCCAAAACAGAGTCTGTTGCTCCCTCCTATGGACAAACTACAAAACTTACCAAATGTCTTGCTTTGACCCTTAGTGTATATTAACTGTATGGGACTGTATGTTCCTAGAGGACAGGAGTGGTGACTATTGTATTTTTGGTTTCTCTGGAGATTAACACATGCATGTTAATATTGGAAATCAGCAAATAATTGAGCATGCATCTGCTGTTCAGTAAATGTTTGTTGAAATGAACTGAAGAGAATAATCACTTTATTGGAGGATTCTACTATAAAAGAGAAAACCTGACATAGTTCAGTGAGATAATGAGAGTGAATTTTCAAAAGTATACACATTGGGGCGAGGCACCATGGCTCACAACCTGTAATCCTAGCACTCTGAGAGGCCGAGGCAGATAGATTGCTTGAGCTCACAAGTTCGAGACCAGCCTGAACAAGAGCGAGACCCTGTTCCTAAAAAACAGCTGGGCATTGTGGCAGGTGCCTGTAGTCCCAGCTGCTGTCCTTGGGAGGCCAAGGCAAGAGGATCACTTGAGCCCAAGAGTTTGAGGTTACTGTGAGCTATAATGACACTTGACCAAGGCCAACAAAATAAGACTCTGCCTCAAAAATAAATAAATAAATGAATAGATCATAAAGTATACTTTATAAAATGGAGTTCAGTATTACAAAAATTCAATATAAGCAAGTATTACTAAATTAGTAATTAGTTGGGTAGCCTAGAAGAATGTGACCAAGGACAGCACAGGCACAAATAGACACCACAGTGACATTATAGTGACAAACTGTTGTAAACAAAATTGCATGCAAAACTTTTGGGATAGAATGGAAAAATATGACGTTGATGGGCATTTTTAGTGAAATGACAAGGATAGATGGAGTAACAACAATGTGCATACTTTTTTTTTTTTGGAGACAGAGTCTCGCTTTGTCACACTGGGTAGAGTGCTGTGGCGTCACAGCTCACAGCAACCTCATAGTCTTGGGCTCAAGTGATCCTCTTGCCTCAGCCTCCCGAGTAGCTAGGAGTACAGGCGCCCGCCACAACCCCAGCTATTTTTAGTGGCAGGGTCTAGCTCTGGCTCAAGCTAGTCTTTTTTTTTTTTTCCAATACTGTAGCTCTGCCAGCACTTTCTTGAGGCTATTCCAGACCTGCACAGATGCCACACCTACCACCAGCCGAGCCCCAGGGGCCTTTACTCAGCTCAGCTGAGGGCAGAATTTCACATTTTGGTTGCCCTGCTTAAGCTAGTCTTGAACCCGTGAGCTCAGGCAATCCACCCGCCTCAGCCTCCCAAGTGCTAGGATTACAGGTGTGAACCATGCTCAAGGCATATAAAGTATACTTTAAATAAATTCCTCCCCTTTGATTAAAAAAAAAAAAGTATGCTGGCTTGGCGCCTGTAGCACAGTGGTCGCAGCACCAGCCACGTGCTCCGAGGCTGGTGGGTTCAAGCCCAGTCCGGGCCAGCTAAAAAACAATGACAACCACAATAAGAAAATGGGGGGGGGGGCGTTGCAGAAGCTGCCTGAAGTCCCAGCTACTTGGGAGGCTGAGGCAAGAGAATGGCTTAAGCCCAAGGGTTGGAGGTTGCTATGAGCTGTGATGCCACAGCCCATATTGAGGGCAACATAGTGAGACTCTGTCTCAAAAAAAAATCCACTGATCTTTTAATTGTCTCTATAGTTTTGCTTTTCTCAGGAAGTCATATTGTTGGGATCATACAACATGTAGCCTTTACAGCTCAGCATCTTTCACAAAGCAGTATGCATTATATACATATACACACATATACACATTTATTTATTTATTTGTTTGTTTGTTTTTGAGACAGAGCCTCAAGCTGTCATCCTGGATAGAGTGCTGTGGCATCGCAGCTCACAGCAACCTCCAATTTCTGAACTCAAGTGAGTCTCCTGCCTCTGCCTCCCAAGTAGCTGGGACTACAGGTGCCCGCCACAACACCCGGCCATTTTTTGTTTGCAGCCGTCATTGTTGTTTGATGGGCCCAGGGGCTGGATTCAAACCCGCCAGCTCAGGTGTACGTGGCTGGTGCCTTAGTCTGTTGAGCCACAGGCGCCCAGCCTATTTATTTTTTGAGAGACAGGGTCTCGCTGTGTTGCTCAGACTGCTCTTGAACACCTGGCCTCAAGTGATCCTCCCACTTCAGCCTCCCAAAGTGTAATCCCAAGATGACAGGCATAGGCCTGAAGTTTTTAATTTTAATGCCGTCCAACTTGCTAGTATTTTCTTTCATGGATCTAAAAACTCTTCATCAAACTCAAGGTCATCTAAATTTTCTCCTATGCTATCTTGCAGAAATTTTATAGCTTTGCATTTAGCATTTAGGTCTATAATCCATTTTTAGTTAATTTTTGTGAAAGGTACAAGATCTGTGTCCAAATGTCTTAGTCTATTTGGCTGCTATAACAAACTGACTGGGTAGCTTATAAACAACAGAAATTTATTTCTTGCAGTTCTGGAGGCTGGGAAGTCCAAGATAAAGGCACTGACAGGTTTGGAGACTGGTGAAGGCCTACTTTCTGATATATAGACAACCATCTTTATGCTGTGTCCTCAAGTGCCAGGAGGAGGCAAATGAGCTCTCTTATCTCTCTCTCTCTTCTTTTTTTTGGAGAGAGAGACTCTCACTTTATCACCCTCGGTAGAGTGCTGTGGCATCACAGCTCACAGCAACCTCCAACTCCTGGGCTTAGGCGAGTCTCTTGCCTCAGCCTCCCGAGTAGCTGGGACTACAGGCGCCCACCACAACACCCGGCCATTTTTTTTTTTTAGTTGCAGCCACCATTGTTGTTTGGCGGGCCCGAGCTGGATTCAAACCCGCCAGCTCAGGTGTATGTGGCTGGCGCCTTAGCCCATTGAGTCACGGGCGCCGAGCCCCTCTTTTTTTTTTTTTTTTTGTAGAGAGAGAGTCTCACTTTATCGCCCTCAGTAGAGTACTGTGGCGTCACACTGCTCACAGCTACCTCCAGCTCTTGGGCTCAAGCGATTCTCTTGCCTCAGCCTCCCGAGTAGCTGGGACTACAGGCGCCCGCCACAGCGCCCGGCTATTTTTTTGTTTTGCCGTTGGGCCGAGGCCGGGCTTGAACCTGCCACCTTCAGTATATGGGGCCGGCGCCCTACTCGCTGAGCCACAGGAGCCGCCCTTAAAATCTACTTCTAGGGTCTCTCCTCTGCTACTTCAGAAGAGGGATCCACTTCCAACTCTCTTTGGAAGTGCTCTAAACTTTCTTTTCTTCCTAAATAAAATCTCTATTACCCTGGGGGAAAAAAATCTGTTCTCATTCACTTTCAAGCATTACACATTGTTACTAACTACAGCCACAATGTTATATACTAGATCCATGAACAGATTCCATTGTCTAACTGAAATTTTCTACCTTTTGACCAACACCTCCCAGTGAGAGATTCTCATTTAGCCTTGTTAACCTGGAGTGTGGCCTGATTTCAGCCAGGACTTTGGTCAGCTGCCCTCACTTTTTGGTTGTTACAAGACAAGCAAAACTGTGGTGGCTGCCAACTGATTTCATTCCTGGAAACCCTGAGATTTGTAAACAGGTCACCTGAGGCACACAAGTAAGGAGATTATTAGGCTCCTCACATTTCCAGAATTATCAGTGATTTTATTTATTTTCAAAGCAACCAAAATTAACCAAGGACTATGCTTTGGGGGCTTCAGCAGGGAAAGGTGACCCTGTGGTCAGCAGAAATAGCACCTCCCTGTGGCCTCTATCCACTGAGAATCTGGGATGTTGGGTGTCTGTCCCTATTATAGATTGGAATGTCCCAGATCTCTCAGAAATGTTGGGGTAGGAAAAAGTCAAAGACTGTTTGAGAAGCCTAGGATCAGAGTGGCATGAAGTTGGCAGGTTACTTCCACTTTGTCACTTGGCAGCAGCTGGTACCTAGTAACTGCTTAATAAGCATTAGCCATTGTTACTAACTATTAAATATCCCCAAAGGATGGTTTATGCAGACAATAGTTTTGTCAGGAGAATTATTGCTCTTTCCTGCTCAAAGCCAATGCTTTAAGGATGCCATTTCCAACACTGGCACCATACATTCCCACTGCTGTTGCATGAACTGGACAGTCCTCTGGAGGCTTCGATCCTGCACGCAGACTCTGCCCTCTGTCAGCCACACTCCGTGTGCTGCTTAGTGTTCCTTGGCTACCTCTGCTTTTCTCAGTGGTGGTCTCCAAGGCTGGTTCCCACTCTGACACTCAGTAAGATTCAAAGGCACCCTGCTCCCAGCCCATTTGTAGCCACCTTTTGCTTTATGCAGGTCCTCTGAGCACCTGTGTCGGAGCTGGCCATTTACTGATGTGCTTCCCACATTGGGAGCCGAAGGTGGGGGTGTGTGTGTGTGCTTGAAACTGAGAACTATAAAAGAGGTCTCTATAATGACTGTGTCCAAAGCCCTGCACCCCTGGAACAACCTTGGCATGGCTTCTGGAAGCCCAAGGCCATATCCCTGGAACCATCCGGCCCCCTTTTGAGTTCCTGTGGAAAAGTTTAAGGCTGTCAAAATAACTTACTGTTTGTTCTCAATAGCACCTGACGATAACCCTCTAACTACTCTTCCCCACTTCTTAGAGCATTTACTAGAAAAGGCTTGGGGCCAGGCGTGATGGCTCACACCTATAATCCTAGCACTCCAGGAGGCCAAGGTGGGTGGATTGCCTGAGCTCACCAGTTAGAGACCAGCCTGAGCAAAAGCAAGACTCCGTCTCTACTAAAAAAAACTCTTGAGCTCAAGAGTTTGGGGTTGCTGTGAGTTATGATGCTGCGGTACTCTACTCAGGACGACAGCTTGATACTCTGTCTCAAAAAAGAAAAAAAGAAAGAAAAGAGAAAGCTTGGAATTGTAAACCATTGGTCCCTTTGAGATACACATATGTCTTGCTTGCAAGTAATGAGTGCCTTTCTCCTGGACCTGAAGGCCAGTCCTTTGAAACATCATCATCAGGAAGGATGAGGCCTCTGTCTCCCAGTCCCTGTAGGGGAAGAACTCTAACTTCCATCACTGCCAGGCACACACACTGCCTGGCCACATCACACTGACCCACCCTGTGCAATTGTTTTGCACCTGTGATTCCAATTGCTCTCTCCCACCAACTCCTGTCTCCTCCACACTCATCTGTGTGGAGCTCAGCTCTTCTCCCTACTGTCAGTAGTTACTGAATAAAATCTGTTTTCACAGCTTTAACTAATATCCAGCTTTGTTTGACAAAACCTGCTCATTCTTCAGGTTTCAGCTCTGGGTATGGAAGAAAAGCCTCTGAGGATGAGTGAGTCTAGCCACTGAGCAAGGGGGAGCAGACCTCTCTCCCTGAAATGGCTGCATAGGTAGAAAGGACAGGTGGGAAAGGTCACCCTGCTTGGGAAAGAGCAGCCTGCCTGGTGTAGCCTGGGTGAATACGAGTCCCCCTGCTCCCCACGCTGCTAAATGACAACTCATGGACAGACCTTCACATGCCAGGAGAGTGTCCAAAAGACACCAATAATCCAAATCATAGAGCCCAAGAACCCAGAGAATGGAGACCAAGAAGGGGATATACCCCCCTTGTCCCTGCCCCTCCAACTCTAACTGTGGGCCAACAGGGATCTTTGGCATCCTAGACCCAAAGCCCCAGTGGTGGTGGTGCAGCAGGCTGGGCCTGGCTTCAGAATTACCATGGCCATAGATGGAAGAAAGGTCCCTAGGCCCAGGGCTGACCCAAGGGGGCCTGGGTAAATGCACCCAGATAGTCCCTCCTTGTTCAGTTTCCTTTCTTTTCTCTGGGCCCTGCTTCAGAGTGCCATGGGGTCCACCCTGCCCACTGTCTCTGTTTCACTCTCAGCGTACTCCAGTCTGACTTCACCACCCATCATCAAAGCTGCCAGCTGATCTTGACTTCTTGGGACTGGAGGGGATGGGGGTCTGTGATACTCTGGACCAGCCCCTCCCCTTGAACCACTGTGCCTCTGGACTTAATACTCACTTGGTTCTCCTCCTGCCTCCTGACCCTTCCCAGTAGCTTCCATGGGTCTGACTCCATCTGTCCACCCCATCAGCTCTGGGACTCCTCTGAAACCCCTGAAGACCCCTCAAGGATCTTAGTTATCTTATACCAATGGCTCCCACTCAAACCTAATCTTTTGGGCGGCGCCTGTGGCTCAAAGGAGTAGGGCGCCGGCCCCACATACTGGAGGTGGTGGATTCAAACCCAGCTCCGGGCAAAGAAAAAAAATCAAAATTTGTCTTTTTCCTGACCTTCCAAACCACCAATCTCACTACTCACTGGATAGCCCTGGACACTCAGCAGGAAATAGAGGGAAACCTCAGCTGGTTACATCCCTCTCATGCTCAGAGCTGCCCCAGCTGGGCAGGGACCATCATCCTCTCCCTCCCTCTTCCCAGGCAACAGACCTCTACCTGAGTCCCTAACAATAGCCCCACCCTAGCTCCCCTCCATTGTGTAGCCTATTGAGATAGTTCCAGAAATCAAATGGCTCAGGTCATCCCCCTGCTTTAAAATCCTCTGGAGGCACCCACTGCCCTTTGGATCAGTCCACGCTCAAATGCTTCTGGGCTCTCAGGGGTCTGGTTCCCTCCTAGATACCACCACCCCATCCCATCCTCCTATTCCTAGGGAACTTCTTTCAGCCTTCCCTATAGCAGGTCCTGCCCTTGGGGTGCCCGGCTACCCCTGGCCGGATCCCTGCTCCATGCAGGACACTGAGAAGGCAGATCCTGACCCTTAGTGATGAGGTCACACTGGGCCCTGCTCTGCTACAGAGTCCCAGGGACCTGCACGCTACCATACAGGGCTCAGAGAGGTGGTGGTCACAGCTCTACTTGAACAAACCTCCTTCTTCCTCTACCCCTGCCAGGCCTGGGTCTGGACTGAACGCAGCAGGCAGTAGGACCCATGACTTCCTCCTGGTATCAGGAAAATGCAGTCCTCAGTGTCAGTCTCCCAGGATTGCAGCTCAAAGGCAGCAGTTACCAATGTTCTTTCTGCTTTCCAAATCCCTCAAAGGAAGAAATGGGAATCAGGCTGTGGGGTGGGGGATGGGGAAGCCAGCAAAGCTGGAAGAGGCCAGGGTTTTGCCACCACGCAGTGCTCTATCCATCATCACTGTTTATTAGACACAAATCAGATGCCCAGTACAAGTCACAGGCCAAAGCCTTGATTCACAGAAGGCCTGAGGTCAGGAGGGGAAATGAGTGTGAAGGGAGTTTAGCGGGGACCAGCCGGAGCCCTGAGCCACTGGCCAGCCCCAAATGGTGGGACACAACTCATTCTACGGGAGGCCAAATAAACAGTCAACAAGTAAGCGAGGGTGGCTTTTCTTCCCTGAAAGACAGGACAGGCAATCAGCTGGGGACCAGACAAGGTGGGTAAGTTCTCACCTGACTGTGCAGGCAGGTGTCTAATTAGTCTCAGCTCACCCTTTTTGAGGACTGAGGGCAGGGCAGGGACTCCCAAGGATCCCTCAGCTCTGGCCCTGTCTATCTGCTGCCCAGTCTTACCAGGCCCAGTCCTCTGTGCTCCACCATCCTCAGCACAGCAATGGGTGCACTTGTGGCAGAGGTCTGGCCTAGTGCTCCCAGGGTCATTGGTGCTGCACCACCCCTTACCTGCCTCCAGGCACGCAGACCTGCTGTGAGAGACTTTGAAAATCTGTAGAGCCCAGGCCTGGTGGGGGACAGCCATTGTGCTCAGATGCTCAGGCCTCGGCGGAGGGGGGAGGGGTGTACTATCTACAGACAGGGGAGCAGAGTGTGGGGAGGAGGACACAATATTCTAAGACACAACTCTCCGAGCAAGCCAATGTAAGTGACTTTATAACTACAAAGGATGAATGCTAAACATCCGGGTTTCAATCTTAACCCAAATAACAATGTTGCTTTTTAAAATGTGAATGTTTCTGTTCCTTCAATATTTTCAGAAATTTCACAAATAGATATGTTGGGAAATCAAGGAATAATTCTATGCCAGAGCTCAAACAAGTTTTGCACATGGTGTGATAGAGCCCCTCCATCTCACAGCAGGGTGGTAGCACAGCTAGTGGCCTAGGCACCTGACTCCCCACCTGGCTTGGAGTACCCTGGGATGGATGTCCCTTCTCTAGAAGGACATATGTTCTTCCTTGGGCTAGGCTGAGTCCTGGCTGCTGCATCATTTGTAAAAGAAAGATTTCACCTGTACCAGCTTGAGGGAAACTCTGGAGCAGTGGGAATTTAAGAGGGTATCCCCGGTTCTAGCCCCATTCTGCACTCAAGGCTTTCCCAGAGGGCCTGGACTGGCTGGGAAGGTAGCACTTCCCCCTCTGTAGAATAAGTAGGCTGCCAGCAGGAGGGAGCTGGCCAGAGGAGGACTAGGACATAGCTGTGGGGAGAGGGGTGGGATGAAGGGGCCATCAGGTATAGTTGAGCCAGGGTCATCCAGACAGCTGAGACACCTGAAAAGCACATCACATTAAAGGGTCACTCCCTCACTATTGAGACTCCATCCCTACCACCCCCTCCCTGAGAGCCTCCACATCCCTGCCCCTGCCCTGGTCACTCAGCTTACCCCTACCACCCCTCAGTGGCCCAGCAATCCCATACCAGGCCATACCCAGACATGTCCTGGGAAGCAGCACTGTGAGGATGAGGACAATGGGGCTACAGTCCCCATCTCATCCTTGGTGGCCAGCACAGGGCCATGCAGGGAGTCAGTGCTCAGTCAGTGCCTGCTTTTATTTTTCAACACCCGAGTCCAAACAAGGACTCTAACCGAAGCCCTGCCTCTCCCTCCTCCCCACCCAAGTACCTGGGTTCCAAGTACCTGGGGCCAGAGTCAGCAGCAAGTCATTCCCACAGGAAGCGCACGTACCAGATGGTTTCATTCTTCAGCTGGGGCCCAAACAGGGGGTTCAGCTGAGCCAGGATGGCAATGAGCCAGCTGCCAGAGACAGCAAGGTAGGGGTGAGCTTGGGCATAGAAGGAGCCTTGCTGTGGGCCCACAGGGGAGGCCTTGGTCACATTATTTTCTTTTCTCTCAAGGTGGATGCAACTGACACAGCAGATGGTGGGGCTGTGCTCCTGAGAGTGAAGAAGGGTCACATGGGGCCATCCACATTCCAGCAGGCAGAGGGGCTCAGTCTGATACTTGCAAGTTTTGGTTTGGGTTTGATTTGATTTTCAGTATATTTATAAAATGTCCGAGAGGGGCCTAGACCCTGGGATTAGGGAAGAGGAGTGGCTTCCAGCTGTCCCCTCAGATATCTCTAGTCCAGGCTCCTCAGTCACCACATCCCAGGGGTCAGAATAGGGCCGAAGGGAAGGCACAACATAATCACCTCTTTCTAGGAGCCTGGGAAGAAACAAGGCCAAGCTGAGAGGAGCTAGGGAGTAGGGGGCCTCCTGCCCACCTGACCTTCAGTCTTGGGAGCTGCCTGGAGCCCTGACCAGTAACTGGCATCAGCTGCTGGATATCTGGGTGGCTGTCTAGCCATGTCGTCCATGACAAACATTCTACCTTTATCTGCCACAGGAATAGGTCCCCAAAGACTCTGAAAGTGCCTGACTTGGAACACTTCCTGTGACCAGACCAGTACTGCTTTCTACAGAGATCTGTCTTTTTCACCTCTGACTCCCTGCAGCACCCTGCAGATGGCCTAACTCACAAGGAAGCTGTCAGAATCCTCACCTGCTTTACATTGGCTTGAGCTCGGAGTTCATGATTTGTAGATATAATTTCTAGGCAGATATTTTCTTCAAATGGCCCTACCTTTCTTCCTGTATGCATCTAATCTGCAGCCTGCTTTCTACTTCCCATATGTTGATACCGTATTTGTAATTTTCTCATATCTTATATATGCCTCTTCTCCCAAGCCTCCCAGCCACCATCCCTGTGTCCTGGTCTCTAAGCCATCAAATCCAAGGCCCTCTGAGGCCCTACGTGGGGCAGAGGAGGACATTCTGCCAAGTCCTCAAGGACTGACAAACAGCTTTAGAGAATGGGCTTTGCATTCTGTCCAGGGAATATTTTGAAAAATCGCATCTCCTCCTATATTTAAGTTAACATCTAATTATTATTTTAAACAAGATTTATTTTTTTATTAGGAGGTAGGAAATATTAAATATTACATAAAGAAGGCCAGGCATGATGGCTCACACCTGTAATCCCAGCACTTTGGAAGACTAAGGTAGGCAGGAAGGAGTTCAAGATCACCCTGGACACCATGGAGACGCCTGTCTCTACAAAAAATAATTAGCCAGGCATGGTGGTAGTGAACACCTCCTACAAGAGCAGGCTAGGGTGAAAAGGGAAGAAGGAACTGGCTGATTTTGAGCTGGAGAAAATGATACTTACAAAAGGTAACAGCAGATGGCAGTGGCTACCAGCATGGTGATGATCACTCTGCAATAGAAGAGGACACAGGTCAGGGCAGGTGGAACCAGCACCTCAGAAGGCCTGGTCAGGGCCAGAAAAAAGGCCCCGAGTGTCAGTTCTTTCCCCACTGGCCTTTCTTAGGCTACCTGGACACAGGAGGCTGAGGTCTACTCAGAGGAAGAATAGCGGGATGGAAAATAAAAACTTAAAATGCCACCTTATGGCTAGGCCAACCTTGACCACATTGAAGTTAATTTACAAATTCTTCCCTTCATCTCCCTTCTCCATCACCCAATATTTCTCCATCCTAATGCAGACATGTTGGGAACAGAAACTGCACACAGCTGCATTTTTGGCAGCCCACCAGGGAGCGGTTTGTGGAATTCAAACTTCACTGGGCAAAGAACACAATACACCAGAATACTGGGAAAGAAGCAAGGAGAGAGTAAGCCATTTCTCAGGCTGAGTGAGTTATTTTAAAGAGAGCAGGCATTACCTACTTTGTGCCCAAAGAAGACTGGAGACAGAAGCTTAACACGTAGCAGGAGAGACTTCAGTTGGGACTGAAGAAAGAATTCACCAAAATTTGCAGGAGAGGTGAACCCCTAAAATGGTTTTCAAACTGAAGCTGTGGGATTCTGAGCCGTGGCTAATTTTAAGACCAAAGGCAACATCCATATACCCAAGCAGCCTCCAGGCAAAGCCAAACCTACTCCAAACCAGGGCCTCTGATCTCTTATCTAAAGCACTTGAGTTGGTGTTGGAGAAAGAAGCACTTGACCCCTCTTTCAACATTGTTACTAAGCGGTTTAGACCAGTCTTGGATGGGCACTGGGTAGACTGTGGAGAACAGGACAATCTCGGACCTTGCAGAAAGAACTTGTAGTCAAGGCAAGAGAGTCTTTACAACTGAAGAGAACATGAGCAGAAACTAGTGAGCAGTGCCGACATCTGCTATGGGATCTTCCAAAAACACTACCAGCTAAAACTACTCTTTCATATAAAGCGCCATGCCTTCGTGAGCTTCTTACATATACTACTTTGGGTAATCCTCACAGCAGCCTTCTAAGGCAGGGTCGTAATCACCCCCATTTTACCTACGAGCCTGAGGCATGACATTTGCTCCGGTAACACACCTAACAAGGAGTGGAGGAATGCATTAGTGCCCGTCCGTGTCCTTTATTGCCTGCGGGACAGGTGACACTTAACTATCTCTAATGTCACTCTGCCCTTCACCCCAGCCTCCTGCCTGTTACCTGGCTGAACTGGCCTGACTGCAGAGACGTCAGAGCAGGCGTCTGAGAACCTGTCGTTCCTGGTGCGGGCGCTCGCTGCAGGGTAGCAAGCCGCCGCTCGGGATGGAGGGACCAGGGAACCCAGGGTCGGCAGGGCCTGCGCAGTTTCCTTACCCGCGGTTGGGTCCCTTCGGCACGAACCAGGGCCCGGCGATGCCGATGAGGCCCCAGAAAGTGGTGAAGATGATGACCGGTAGGGCGAACGAGTGCGCCGTCATGGCCGGGCGCGGGATGCCGGGGCTCGAAGCAGGGCCGAGCTACACAAACGCCAGGAGCGCGGGTCCCCAGCCAGGCAGGGGACGCCGAGCATGCGCAATAGGACGCACACCGCCAAGGCGCTGGCCGGGACCGATCTGCGCACGCGCGTTCCTAAACCGATTCACCAAGCTGCCACTCTGGAGATCCTGCCTTCTGGCCATCAATCTGTAGTGAGCCCACAGGGACTTTGGGATTAGATCCCTGACTCCTTGCGTAAATAGTTACAGTTTATAAAATATGGATGGCAATTCTTACAAGGTTGCTGGAGGATTAAGTGAAATAATAAGCACGCAGAAAGTACCTACTGTAGTAAGACTACTTTCTTCCATCAGGGCTGAAAGAGACCTCAGAGCCTGGTTTTTTCTCTTTGGACTTTTTTTTCTTTTTTTGAGTGGGTCTCACTCCATCACCCAGGCTGGAGTGCGATGGTACAATCATATCTCATTGCTGCCTCAACTTCTGGGCTCAAGCCATCTCCTGCCTCAGCTGGGACTACAGGTCTGTGCCACAACACCTGGTTAATTTTTTAAAACAAGTTTTTGTAGAGATGAGGGTCTCACTAGGTTGTCCAAGGCTGGTCCTAAACCCCTAATTTCACGCGTGGCTGGTCTTGGACCCCCGGCCTCAAGTGATCCTCCCAGTCAGCTTCCCAAAATGCTGGGATTACAGGCATGAACCACCCACCATGAGTGACTTTTGGGGCTTTTGATCTCCCATAATAATCCATCTTCTGTAGAGATCCCTTCTTCTAGGGATCAGTGTCTCCACAGGACATCTCTAGCTGCCCCAAGAAGCCTGCCACATACTCATATATTGTCAGTCAATGGTTTCGTGACTTGGGAGTTGGTGTAATCTTTGTAATGCAGAAGGTTAATGTACCAGTCCTTACCCTGACCCCTGCAATGATGTGTACTCATAGCTGTTTTCCCCAAGCAGGAACTGGTCACACCTGCCCTTCCCTGCTCTCCAGTTAAGCCCTCTTTATTCATCCTTTCAATATTCATGCATATTGAAGGTAGGGTAGGTGATTTACAAATATTTTAGGCATACAGTGCCATCTTCCATTATTTCAACATTCACGCAAGTTGGAGGTGGGTGATACACAAAGATGTTAGTTATGAAATACCAACTTAGTTTTCTAGGAGTTGTTAAATTAGGTGAGAAGTGATGCATTCTGGTAAAACTATAATGCTGGCCAAACTGGCCTAAGAGCCCTGTGATCAGAATAGTCCATGCCTATTATGAGCATGCAAAGGATGGCGAAATCAAACAAGGCTCCCTCGAGGAGGTGAGATTTTGGCTGGATTATAAAGAATGGTTAGGATTCTCATCAAGAGTGTGCACTGTTGGGAAGCGCCTGTGGCTCGTGAGTAGGGCGCTGGCCCCGTATGCCAGAGGTGGCGGGTTCAAAACCCAGCCCCAGGCTTGGTGCCTGTGGCTCAACGGGCTGGGGCGCCAGCCACGTACACCTGAGCTGGCGGGTTAGAATCCAGCCCCAGGACCCGCCAAACAACGACGGCTGCAACCAAAAAATGGCCGGGCATTGTGGCGGGCACCTGTAGTCCCAGCTACTTGGGAGGCAGAGGCAAGAGACCCACTTGAGCCCAGGAATTGGAGGTTGCTGTGATGCCATGGCACTCTACCCAGGGTAACAGCTTGAGGCTCTGTCTCAAAAAAAAAAAAAGAAAAAGAAATGTAGGAGGAAACATTAGAGGATGCAATGTGTGTAACTGAAA
>CAUYON010105404.1:0-11275 GCA_963573935.1 Arctocebus calabarensis
CATATAGTGATTAAAAGGTCATGAAGGCTATGTTAAATAGTTCAATGAAAATATTTCAGAATGTATATAAAGTCAGCACATTGTGCCCCATGATTGCACCAATGTACACAATTATAATTTAATAAAAATTAAAAAAAAACTCGCTGGAGGCTGTGCACCACTAGGTCTCCCACAGGAAGTTGCCCACTGCGGTGGTGCCATAGGAGCAAGAAGAAAAAAGTCCAAGAACCCAAAAGAAAAGCCCCTACCTCCAGCGCCCTCTATTGGCAAACCTTACTTTACATCAACCAGGATAGAAGAAATACTTTCAGGGTCCAGTTTCAGTATCACAAAGCAAAGAGCAGATTTGAAACAGAAAGAAAGTTGATAAGTAGCATAAGTATGATTTAGATACTCTTCTAGATACAAAGTGTTCAAAGATGAGGAAATATTTCACTCTTTCTCTTAAAAAGCTTATTACAGGAGTGGAGAAATTTCCTAGATGAGGGTTAAATTTGTTTTTGCTTTATTCCCTTTAAAAAATATACCAAGGGCAACAAAGTGAGACTCTGTCTCTCAAAATGTGTGTGTGTGTGTGTGTGTGTGTGTGTGTGTGTGTGTACCACTATCTTTTTAAGCACTCTGTGCATCTCAGAAGAGCCTGTATGTTCCAGGTACTGATTTTATATATTGTTAAGTCATTCCTTAATTTAAATCAAGCCAAATCAAGGTGGGGGGGGGTTGTTTATTTTTTGAGACAGAGTCTATGTTGCCCTCAGAGCCATGGCATCACAGCTCACAGCAACCTCCAACTCTTAGACTTCAGTGATTCTCTTGCCTCAGCCTCCAAGTAGCTAGAACTACATCTATTTTTTGTTGCAGTTGTCATTGTTGTTTAGCAGGCCTGGGCAGGGTTGCCGTAACTATTGTGCTACAGGCGCCGAGCCAAGGTTTTATATATGTGTGTGTGTGTGTGTGTGTGTGTATTTATTTATTTATTTTTAGAGACAGAGTCTCACTTTGTTGCCCTTGGTAGAGTGCAGTGGCATCACAGCTCACAGCAACCTCCAGTTCTTGGGCTTAGGCAATTCTCTTGCTTCAGTCTCCCAAGTAGCTGGGACTACAGGTGCCCGCCACAACATCCAGCTATTTTTTGTTGCAATTTGGCAGGGGTTGGGCTCAAACCCACTACCCTCAGTATATGGGGCTGGTGCCCTACTCACTGAGTCACAGGTCCTGCCCATTTTTTTTTTTTTTAACAGAGTCTCACTCCGTTGCCCTAGATAGAGTCCTGTGGTATCATAGCTGACAGCAACCTCAGTCTCTTGGGCTCAAGTGATCCTCTTGCCTCAGCCTTCTGAGTAGCTGGGACTACAGGTGTGCTCCATAAAGCCCGGCTAGTCTTTCTATTTTTAGTAGACACAGGGTCTTGCTCTTGCTTAGGCTGTTCTTAAACTCATGAGCTCAAGCAGTCTACCCACTTTGGCCTCCCAGAGTGCTAAGATTACAGAAAATCAAGGTAATATACTAATTCATACACAGAAGATCACTTTGAGGCCAGACTGTCAGAGTTGGAATCCTGGCTCCTCCATTTACTGACTTTGTAACCTTGTGCAAATGTCTCTGTACCTCCATTTCCTTCTCTGTAAAATAAAGGTACAAACAGTACCAGCCTCCCAGATTTGTTGGGAAGAGTAAATGAGAGGGAGGCGCATAAGTGTTTTAAACATGTCTCACATGAGGATTAAATAAATATTGGCTATTATTTTTATAATAAATATAATATACCTATTATATAATCAAATAGGAATAAAAATAATCTTTTAGATTCTCCATTTAGGTTCACAGTGATCATTTTCTTTCTTTTTTTTTTTTTGAGACAGAGCCTCAAGCTGTCGCCCTGGGTAGAGTGTCGTAGCATCACAGCTCACAGCAACCTCCAGCTCTTGGGCTCCAGCGAGTCTCCTGCCTCCGCCTCCCAAGTAGCTGGGACTACAGGCGCCCGCCACAACGCCTAGCTATTTTTGTTTGGGTTGCAGCCGTCATTGTTGTTTGGCAGGCCCAGGCTGGATTCGAACCCGCCATCTCAGGTGTACATGGCTGGCGCCTTAGCCCGCTGAGCCACAGGCGCCGAGCCCACAGTGATCATTTTCATGAATCCATATTGAGACGTCTTGCTGCACAGCTGTCCCTGTGAGAAAGACGAGACTCTTAGCTGACTCCAGACTTAATAAGTCACCGATTATGGTGATTTCCTTATTGTAGTTTGAACTAGTCAGTCCACATCTGGACTATGGTATCTCATTCTAGATGCTGTCGATTAAATAAGGCTTTATAAATTAAAAAAAAAAAAGTCATGTGCAAGATGACAGATGAATAGTGAAAGTTGAGAAAAACATACACCAAAAACAACTAGAGAAGTTAGATTTGTTTAATTGCAAAGAGATTTAAAAGGAGATATTGTAGCTCTCTTCAAATAGTTGAAGGGTTGTTTGGTTTTTCTTTGGTAGTCAAAATGAGTGCAGGCATTTGAAACTTGACAAGTAGTTTTCGGTTCAATACAAAATTTTAAAAAAAAAGGCTTTCTAACAACAAAACCCATTTCAAACACAGTTGAAGCACATCGCAGGTAGTAACTGGTATGTGCCACTCTTGGAGATTTTTATACAGAGCTTGAATAGACACCTAAAGTAAGGTAGACTCTGTGACACGTCATCCAGATTTCTCTTCCGAAATTATCCTCTCAGTCAGGCTCACACCTGTCATCTTCGCTCTCTGGGAGGCTGAGTTGGGTGGATTGCTTGAGCTGAGGAGTTTGAGACCAGCTTTAGCAAGAGCCAGACCCTATCTCCGCTAAAAATAGACAAACCAGCCAGGTGTTGTGGTGGGCACCTCTAGTCCCAGCTACTCAGGACACTGAGCCAAGAGGATTGCTTGAGTCCAAGAGATTGAGGTTGCTGTGAGCTAGGACGCTACGGCACTTTACCAAGGGTAACAAAGTTAGACTCTGTCTTAAAAAGAAAGAAAGAAAGAAAGAAATTATCCTCCTGCTGTTGCGAGTATACCTGCAGGCCAGCCTTAACCTCCAGGACCTTCGGGATGACCCTGATGAACAGAGCTGCCATACCCAACCTCCTGCCCCTCTTGCAGTGGCCTACATGGGTGCACAATTCTTTGGAGGGACCTAAAGGACCATTCCAGCTTTGGAACTTCTCACAGGGCCAGGTGAAGCCTCTGTCAAGACTGCCTCCTCCTCTCCCTGTGCCCCATCCCATGGGCATTCTAAGAGCACTCACTATTGAACTTTCTGCACCCCAATCTTCATCTCAGAACCTGTTTCCTAGGGAAGGTAGACTGCAACAATGCCTGACCAGGATCACTGCAAGGATCCCCTACAGCCTTGTGCCTGCCAAGTCTTTGGGCATCTGAAGCTGAATGTCCTACATCTATAACGTTCTAACTTGTCTCCTCTGCCCGCAAACCACATGACAACCCTCAAAGATCTCAGCCTTCCTGTTAGTCACCTGGCCTATGGCTGGCCAGATGTCTCTCAGCAGGCATATTTATTGCATAATCAGATTGTTAATTCAATCCCCTACCTAGTCTTTCAACAAATATTAAGGCCAAAATATGTAGTAGGCCTAGTGGGCAAAATGGTGCCCCAAACGGCTCTTTCCTGGAGCTAATGTTAGAAGGAAGACAGATATTTATGAATGCATCATTTCCCAAATCAGTCATTTGCCTATTGCTTCCAAAACTTTTGCGTAGATGGGTATTTCTAATTAATACCATTTGTGTAAGGTAGAGTTCACAGTTTTATCTACTTTAGCCCATCATAAGCAAAAAATACTCACGAAAGGATAAGTAATGATTACTAGTAGTACTATAGAGATTTTTTTCTAAAACACATTAAAATAAACACATCCGTTTAACATAACAAAAGGAACATCTGTTTATCATCTGTCGCACACACAGAAACCACACTGTAGAAAGCAATTCACGCAGAGGATCAGGCAGACCAATAACAAATTACAACTGCTTACAAAAAAAGTATCCAGTGTCCTCGGATCACAGAAGAAGGGGATGTAACTTAACCAAGAGCTTTTCTGAAGAAGTGAACTGGTATCTAAAGGAAGAGCTGACTAGATGAAGAGATACAGCAAGGCTTGTGAAGAACATTCCAGACAGAGGCAACAGCGAAGCCCTGTGGCAGGAGGGAATGCCATGCCAGGGAGGCTCAAGTAGGAAAAGCAAGGGGTGGCGGGGAAGGTGGGTGGACTCCATTCCCAACATCTGCAGATAACCCCGTGGAAACTGTGTCTACATTATGGTTCTCTCTCCCCACACAGCTGAATTGTAACACTTCTCTAGACCTTCTGCCAAAGGACACAAATAATCAGGATCAGCATGCATGGTTCTGGCCTGGGTTCAAATCTGCAGCTCTGAAAAATGTACTCCAGATTGGAAACTTTGGAAGCCAAAGTTACATTTGCTAAATATTTAGATCTTTCACGGATGTTTTTATTCATTCCATCCAGCAGGTGGAGTAGGGAAAATGTTTTTTACTCCAAACAAATTCCCCTTATACCCAAAAGGAAATGCAAAGTTTGCCAGTACGGTCAAGGGTGAGAGTTAGAACAGTGACTATATACTGTACCGGAGTCTCATTCATTCTGAAAGCATGAAGTAGTTAGCATCTTATTGCTGTGCTTCCAGAGACTGAATTTGATGTCTCCATCTAAATTTGGGTAGCTATGCTATTAATCAGTACAAAAACAAATGAAGCAATTTAAAAAGACTCACACAACTAAAAACCACATTATTCACAAGATAGAAAAACAGACAACTTGGAAGCTTTTCAGAGATGGTGCCAGAGTCAGGGTTCAGGGAGGATTTAGCTGGCTGGAGCCGATTTCTTAATCTGAGCATGTAAATAGCTACCATAAACATGTTTCTATGGATCTCCAGGAAAACTCAACAGCCCACATTACCCTTCAGAAACTAGCTCCTTAATGTCCTAAAGTCAAATGAAAACAACAAAGAAACCAAAGACACAGAAAGTGAATAGAGACAGAGTATTTTTATATTCCAGATTCTGTAAGAAGCATGACTAAGTCTTAATAATAACCACTCTGAGTTGATTTCGTTGTTTTCTTTCTTTTTTTTGAGACAGACCCTCAAGTTATCACCTTGGACAGAGTGCCATGGCATCACAGCTCACAGCAGCCTCCAATTCCTGGGCTCAAGCGAGTCTCCTGCCTCCGCCTCCCAAGTAGCTGGGACTACCTGCGCCCGCCACAACGCCTGGCCATATATCTGACTCGACTCAACAATGCAGCCAGCATTGTTGTTTGGCGGG
Organism: Arctocebus calabarensis; assembly: GCA_963573935.1. Lineage (NCBI taxonomy): Eukaryota > Metazoa > Chordata > Mammalia > Primates > Lorisidae > Arctocebus > Arctocebus calabarensis. The sequence goes on from CAUYON010105404.1 coordinate 5,339, forward strand.
CCCGGGCTGGATTTGAACCCGCCAGCTCAGGTGTACGTGGCTGGCACCTTAGCCCGTTGAGCCACAGGCGCCGAGCCCTCGTTCTGTTTTCTAAAAGGCATGGAGATCCACCTTCCTGACAAGCAAACAAAGAGGATAGTTCCTGAATATCTATCAGGAGCAGACTATCAGAGACACCACAGGATCAAAAGGAAAAAAACCAACAGGATGTTATGGAGGGGACCACAGTTTAGCTGGAGAACAGGACATATAAAAAGATCATTGGAATAGAATGTAAGAGAATGCCAAGAGAAAAATGGACAGAATGCTACAGGAATACAGGTGGGAGGAAGCATTCTCCCAGAGGAGTTAGGGAAAGCTTCCATAGGAGCCACATTTAAATGGCGTCAGAAGAGGTGAGCAGGTGGTGGGGTTTGAATGTCGGCCTGCCCTCCAAAATCATGTGTTAAAACCAAAGCACCCAATATTATGGTGTTGGGTCTGTGGGATTAGTGGCTTTGTCACAGAGGCCCCAGAGAGCTACTTTGCCTCTCCTACTATGCAAAGGCACAGCTGGCAGGTGCCACCTCTGTGCCAGAAAGTAGGTCCTCACCTGACATTGAATCGGCTAGTGCCCTGGTCTTGGACTTCCCAGAAGAGGAGATACTCCCAGTCTCTTAGGGTGGCCAGAGGAAGCCGGGCAGCTTCTCTGGTGGAAGCCACCAGCAGAGCAGACCTGTGGCAGAGGTGCAGGACTCGGGAGTGAAGGGTATGCCTGAGGTAGTACCGGCTGGGGCGATGCACGGGGATTAGAATACACATGCTAAGAAAGCGAGGCGGAGGCTGCTTTACTCTGCTTCAGATGCACCTGCTCTCAGGGGATGAAAGCTGAGACAAAGGACTGGAACTCACAGACTGAGTCAGACCTATTTGCAGCCCTACATCTGATCTACAAGGGAAAAATTCTGTGAACTTGTTCTGTTCTATCAGCAACATCAATCAGGGACAGGGCTGGATCTGAGTGAATCGCCCCAGCCCCATCAAGTACTCAGGTTGTCAGGCCTCACCTCCCCCTGCCAAACAGTGACAGAGACTGGTGGACTGGTTCAGGAGCCACAGATCCCCCTGTGACTCAGGCAGGTGCAAACCTCTGGAGCATCTGCTCATTGGAGGGAACTGGATCACAGCTCTGCAGGTTTACCAGAGACTGGGTGTGACACAGGGCAAGGTGGGGAAGGAGGCATCAACCCCCCAGACTGATTTACTTGCTGGGAGGGGGCTCTCCTGAACTCACAGAGCACTGGAGCAAGTTATACTGGAGCTGCCAGCAGGCTCCTGCTATCTAGTTGCCAGAGACTTTTCAACTTTTTTATTTGAGGTTGGTGCAGGTTGGGACAATTGATTGGGATCGCTTCAACTGGGCCAATCACCGAGGACTCTCCAAAGTGGTACCCTGGGTGTGTGGTAGTGGGAAGGTTTGATTTTCCTTTTCTAATTGTTGTCTGTGGGGGGGTGTGTTGACCTAACTGCTGGTATTTCTCCACAGCTCAGACTTCAACACAGGGTAACTAATTCTCTAGGGTAAGACAGAGACCAGCTGAAAATAAGACAGAGCCACTTAACCCCACCACACCAAGAAGGCCCCCAGTTTTGCAGGCAGTAGCACTGTACTGGTCCTTGGCAAAACTCTAGGGGAAAAGGTATAGACACCAGTCCCAGCTTTCAGGTAAAGGACTGGTCAATCAATAATCCTAGAACCCCCAACACAACTTATCCTTATCTACTCATCCAGCCAAACGGTGCAAAATAATTGTGGGGCGGAATCAGTAGAAAAGCCCTGGAAACATGAACAACCAGAGTAGATCAACCCCCACCCCCTCGGCAAGGAACAATTTGGCAGACACAAATGATGATCCTATGCATAAACAGATGGCTGAGGTGTCAGAAATCGAATTCAGAATTTGGATTGCAAACAAGATCAATAAATTAGAGGAAAAATTGGAATTAGAAATTCTGGGAGCATTTCAAAAATTGTCTCAAGAAGTCAAGGAAGTCAAAGACCAAATGACCAATGATTTTGACACATTGAGACAAGAAGTTGCAGCCCTTAAAGATCTGAAAAACACAGTAGAATCCCTCAGTAACAGAATGGAGCAAGCAGAAGAAAGGATTTCTGACATTGAAGACAAAGCTTTCGAATGCTCCCAAACCTACAAAGGAAGAGAAATGGGAGGCAAAAATGGATCATTCTCTCAGACAGCTCTGGGATAACTTGAAGAAAACCAATATTTGCCTTATAGGGTGCCTGACAATGATTAAGTGATGTTACAAGACACAGAGTCTTTTCTTTATGAGATTAAGAAAGAGAACTTCCCAGACATGCCAAGAGATTCTGAAATTCAGATAGCAGACAGTTTCAGAACCCCCACATGACTCAACCCGAATAAGACATCCCCGAGGCACATCATAATTAAGTTCACTAAAGTTAACATGAAAGAGAAAATTCTGAAAGCAACCAGACGCAAGAAATCTGTTACCCACAGGGGAAGAATATTAGATTAACTGCAGATCTCTCTGATCAAACCTTTCAAGCTAGAAGAGAATGGTCATCAACTTTTAATCTCCTAAAACAAAAGAACTTTCAATCCAGGATCCTGTATCCAGCTAAACTGAGTTTCATTTACAATGGAGAAATTAAATACTTTAATGACATCCACAGGTTGAAGAAATTTGCTATAACTAAACCAGCTCTCCAGGATATTCTCAAACCTATCCTCCATAATGACCAGTGTAATCCTCCACCATAAAAGTTTTCTCACCCAGAAACTTCTTACCAAATCCCAACTTCCACAGGGACAAAAGAATTAAAAATGTCCACTAGACTTTCTACACATTTATCAATATTTTCGATCAATGCAAATGGTTTAAATTGTCCTCTAAAGAGGCGTAGGCTGGCTGACTGGATACAAAAACTCAGGCCAGATATCTGCTGTATACAAGAATCTCAACTTACCTTAAAAGATAAATATAGACTCAAGGTGAAGGGATAGTCATCTATATTCCAGGCAAATGGAAAACAGAAATAAGCAGGTGTTGCAATCTTATTCACAGATACAATAGGCTTTAAACCAACCAAAATAAGGAAGAATAAGGACGGTCATTTCATATTTGTTAAAGGTAATACTCAATATGATGAGATTTCAATAATTAATATTTATGCACCCAACCAGAATGCACCTCAATTTATAAGAAAAACTCTAATAGATATGAGTACCTTGATTTCCTCCAGCTCCATAGTAGTTGGAGATTTTAATACTCCTTTAGCAGTGTTGGATAGATCCTCCAATAAGAAGCTAAGTAAAGAAATTTTAGACTTAAACTTAACCATTCAACATCTGGATTTAGCAAACATCTACAGAACATTTCACCCTAATAAAACTGAATACACATTCTTCTCATCAGCCCATGAGAGAAGTCCATTAACATACTCTAAAATTGATCACATCTTAGGTCACATCTCAGCAAATTTAAAAGAATAGAAATTGTTCCTTACATTTTCTCGGACCACCATGAAATAAAAGTTGAACTCAACAATAACAGGAATCTGCACACTCAAACAAAAAAATGGAAGTTAAATAATCTTATGCTGAATGATAGATGGGTCATAGATGAGATTAAGAAGGAAATCACCAAATTTTTGGAACAAAACAACAACGAAGATATGAATTATCAGAACCTCTGGGATACTGCAAAGGCAGTCCTAAGAGGGAAATTTATAGTACTGTAAGCCTTTCTCAAGAACAGAAAGAGAGGAAGTTAACAATTTAATGGGACACTTCAAGCAACTGGAAAAGGAAGAACATTCCAACCCCAAACCCAGTAGAAGAAAAGAAATAACCAAAATCAGGGCAGAATTAAATGAAATTGAAAACAAAAGAATTATACAGCAGATCAAAAAATCAAAAAGTTGGTTCTTTGAAAAGGTCAATAAAATAGATAAACCTTTGGCTAACCTAATCAGGAAAAAAAAGAGTAAAATCATCAATCAGAAATGGTAAAGATGAAATAACAACAGACCCCTCAGAAATACAAAAAATCCTTAATGAATATTACCAGAAACTTTACTCTCAGGAATACGAAAATCTGAAGGAAATTGACAAATACTTGGAAGCATGCCACCTTCCTGGACTTAGCCAGAATGAAATGGAAATGTAGAACAGGCCGATATCAAGTTCTGAAATAGCATCAACTATACAAAATCTCCCTAAAAAGAAAAACCTGGGACCAGATGGCTTCACGTCAGAATTCTACCAAACCTTTAAAGAGGAACTAGTATCTATATTACTCAACCTTTGCCAAAATATAGAAAAAGATGGAATACTACCCAACACATTCTAAGAAGCGAATATCACCTTGATCCCTAAACCAGGAAAAGACCCAACAAGAAAAGAAAACTACAGACTAATGAATATTGATGCAAAAATATTCAATAAGATCCTAACAAACAAAATCCAGCAACACATCAAACAAATTATACACATGACCAAGTGGGCTTTATTCCAGGATCTCAAGGCTGGTTCAATATACGTAAATCCATAAATGTAATTCAGAACATAAACAAATTAAAAAATAAAGACCATATGATTCTCTCAGTTGATACAGGAAAAGCTTTTGACAATATCTAGCATCCCTTCATGATCAGAACACTTAAGAAAATTGGTATAGGGCGCCAGCCACGTACACCTCAGCTGGCAGGTTCGAATCCAGCCCGGCCCGCCAAACAACAATGACGGCTGCAACCAAAAAATGGCCAGGCGTTGTGGCAGGTGCCTGTAGTCCCAGCTATTTGGGAGACAGAGGCAGGAGACTCACTTGAGCCCAGGAATTGGAGGTGGCTGTGAGCTGTGATGCCACAGCACTCTATCCAGGGTGACAGCTTAAGGCTCTGTCTCAAAAAAAGAAAAGAAAAGAAAATTGGTATAGAAGGGATATTTCTTAAACTAATAGAGGCCATCTACAGCAAACCCACAGTCAATATCATATTGAATGGAGTTAAATTGAAATCATTTCCACTTAGATCAGGAACCAAGCAAGGTTGCCCATTATCTCCATTGCTCTTCAACATTGTAATGGAAGTTTTAGCCATTGCAATTAGGGAAGAAAAGGCAATCAAGGATATCCACATATGACTAGAAGAGATTAAACTTTCACTATTCACAAATGATAAGATTGTATATCTGAAAAATATCAGGGATTCTACTACGAAACTTTTAGAAGTGATCAAGGAATATAGCAGTGTCCCAGGCTACAAAATCAACACTCATAAATCTGTAGCCTTTATATATACCAATAATAGTCAAGTCAAAAAAATAGTCAAGGACTCTATCCCTTTCACAGTAGTACCAAAGAAGATGAAATATTTAGGAGTTTATCTAACAAAGGATGTGAAAGATCTTTACAAAGAGAACTATGAAGTTCTAAGAAAAGAAATAGCTGAACATGTCAACAAATGGAAAAAACATACTTTGCTCATGGCTGGGAAGAATTGACATTGTTAAAATGTCCACACTACCCAAAGCAATATACAATTTTAATGTAATTCCTATTAAAGCTCCATTGTCATATTTAAAAAAAAATACTTAGAAAAAATTCTTCATTTTATATGGACTCAGAAAAATCCTCGAATAGCCAAGACATTACTCAGAAATAAAAACAGAGCAGGAGGAATCACGATACCAGACCTGAGACTGTACTACAAATCGATAGTGATCAAAACAGCATGGTACTGGCACACAGAGAGATAGATGTATGGAACAGAATAGAGAACCAAGAGATGAACCCAGCTACTAACGGCTATTTGATCTTTGACAAGCCAATTAAAAACATTCAGTGGGGAAAAGATTCCCTATTTAACAAATGGTGCTGGGTGAACTGGCTGGCGACCTGTAGAAGACTGAA
>CAUYON010105405.1:0-12786 GCA_963573935.1 Arctocebus calabarensis
TTTTCATATAGTAAATGAGAAAATATCATGAATGGTATGTCAATCAGGTTGATAAAATATCTCAGATTGCATGTGAAGCCCCCACACTGTACCCCATGGTTGAACTAATGTACACAACTATGATTCAATAAAAAAAATAAAAAAATAAAATTAAATACAATAATATGTTATATTTAAAAAAAAAAAAGAATTTTTCGTTTGTCTACATGTATTGTACCCTCCTATCAACCTGAAAATAAAAAAAAAATGAAATCCTAAGCACCCTAACCAATTTGAACAGAAACTCTGTTAACCAAAAGGATCTCAGAGAAACCTTAAAATTGATTTCCTGGCCATGATGATGTGGGGGATAGATATGCCTCATAATATCCCTTCCCTTACTAACTAGTCATTAATCGTTATTTCTTAAGAGTTAAACAGAAGCCAGCCCTTTGAAAAGATTTGCTCCTCTGCTGATACCAACGAACCTGATGACTGTCCCTACCTTTTGTGATTTTAAAACAACTGAACAAGATGCATCTTAGAAGGGTATAGATGAAACTTACAAAATGTAGAATATAAATGTCTTAATACAATAACTAAGAAAATGCCATGAAGGCTATGTTAACCAGGTCAATGAAAATATTTCAAATTTATATATAAAACCAGCACATCATACCCCATGATTTCATTAAAGTACACAGCTATGATTTAATAAACTAATAAACAAATAAATGACTAACATTCCTTCATGGTGAGAGAGCACTAGTGACCACAAGTAGTCCGGCCAGTTTGTGGAGGCTGGTTACAGAGAGTATCGTGCTTCTCTTTCACCTTTTGACATAGTTCTGAAACTTCTTCTTCAAATCATGTTCAAGCCACCATTTTTTTTTTTTATACAGAGTCTTACTATTTCACCCTCAGTAGAGTGCCATGGAGTCACAGCTTACAGCAACCTCAAACTCTTGGGCCTAAGTGAGTCTCTTGCCTCAGCCTCCCATGTAGCTGGGACTACAGGCACCCACCACAACGCCCAGCTATTTTTTGGTTGCAGGTGTCATTATTGTTCAGCAGGCCTGGGCTGGGCTCGAACCCCCCAGCTTAAGTTTATGTGGCCAGTAAGTACCCTACTCACTGAGCTATGGGCACCGGGTCTCAAGTCTCCATTTTTGAATATGTGATACAAAAGATGGCGTGAAACTCAGTTTTGTATACTGGAGTTTCTCCTTCTAAAAACATTCATGACTTTTGCTATAACTTATGAAATATGTACTTAACCACCACACTTAGAATATGTTTCTGTGTCCTTCAGTGCCTGTTTCTGGCTTCTAGGAAGAGAATATGGTTACCAGCCTGTCAGAATGGCCAGCTGCAGGCTGCAGGCTGTAGCCATTTATGAAAAATCCAGCTCTCCTTTTTAAATTTATGAACCTCATCATTCTTCAGTTGAATATATTAATAAGGAACTTATTTCAGTTAGATGGATAATTAATTATAATATCTTTTCTCCAAAGTAATATATAGATTGCTCTAGGATTCTCTCTCTTATTGTTTGTTTTCTAACTTTTAATCTTGTTTGATAAAAATAAAACTACATCAAAGGGAAAATTTTAGCATTATGCTTAAAACAAAAGTTGCCATTGATTATATTGAGTTTTCATTATTTTTCTCAGATTTATGTTTTAAGTTTCAACAACAAACTGTACTCCAAATTCTGTTTCTATTTTTCTTATTAATGTTACCCAGTTAATTTGAACTCATTCTGATTCATAGCATGGGTACCACATGTGATGATGCAGCAATAAGGTGCTCTTTGGATATAACGCCTTGCTACTGAACTTCCCAGCCTCTAAAACTGTGAGCTAATACATTTCCATCCACTGTAAATCACTCTGTCTCAAGTATTCTGGTGCAGTAGCACAGAATGGACTAAGACAGATATTGGCATCAAAGATTTGTGGTGTTGATATAACAACTGAAAATGTGGATGTGCCTTTGGAACTGGGTAAGAGAGAGGCTAGAGGAATGTGGGGAAACAGGCTAAAAAAAATCCTAGATTGTCATGAATAGAAAATTAAGAGTAATTCTGTAGACAGTGCAGAAGAAAAGAATTGTCTAGAAAGTCTGAAACTTCTTAGAGATTATTTAAGTGGTTGTGACTGGAAGACTGATGGAAATATGGACAATAAGGGCCGTTCCAATAAGGTTCCAGATAAAAATGAGGAGCACAGATTAGAAGGAAAGACTATTCTTGTTTTAAAGTGTATAAAGTGGTAAAGAAGCTGGATGAATTGTGCTCATGTCCTGGGGCTTCGTGGAAGGCAGAATTTAAAACCAATAAGCTAGGATGTCTGGCTGAAGAAATCGCAAAGCAAAATATTGAAAGGATTGCTTGGGTTATCTTAACATCATGTAATAAAATGAAAGGAGTAAGAATTTATTTAAAGATAGAAATTATAATCAAAAGGAAAGCAAAACAAAATTTGGAAAATCCTCATCTTGGCCGTGTAAAGAATAAAAAGGCCGCAGTGCTGCCCAGGCCACTTTTACTTTTCCCTTATTTCAAAGTATAGTACTGCCCAGGTGAAGCTGTCCTCTGGGGGAGGCACACAACTTTTGAAGCTGAGAATGACCTTGATACAGGTTTCCCTTATTCAGCTCATTCAGGGCTGAACAGAAAACCCCCACTTCCTAGGCCTGGACAATTTCATGAAGGGAAAGGCTCATTCACCTTGCCCTGAGCAGAAGGGACTATATCCATTTATTTGGTACCAAGTCCTTCCCAAATGTAACTACAAAGGACATGTGCAACTATAGGTACCCCTAGACAAAGGACCTAGGCAGAGATTTCCCACCTGGGTCTTTCCCTTGGCCAGAAGCACCGGAGCTTTTTCTGTATTCCTTTCTGTCTAATAAATCCTATCTTACCACTGATCTGTGGTCCATGGTCTGTAGGTCCTTGGTCCTACTGAAGAAGGAAATTTTGGTAACAAAAGCATGTTTAAAGTAATATACTTTAACAGCTGAGAAGGTATTCAGCTTCAAAGAACCTAGTAAGAATATTTTGAGTGATTTTACTAAAATTATCAGTGGGTTTATTTACATATTCCCAGAATTAGTTGATAAAATATCTACCCAGGGAAATGAGCAATTTTCTCCAGGGATATTAAAAAATAAATTATATTCTCATAATATATTAAATAAAAGGAATTATCCCAAAGGGTTTTTATTAAGGACTCTCAAATATAAATATATATGCTTAAAAATATTATAGCAATTACATTATAGTTTTCCACTGTGATTTTAACTATATTCCCACACAGTAATTTCATTTCTCTCTAACAAAGCAAAAAAGGTGGAACTCACAGTGACCAGTGAATGGACCACAGGGGTAGTTCTATATATGGCATTAGTGCCCAATAGGAGGTACCAGCAAAAGGTATAACCACCTGCAAAGCAGTGGAAATGGAAATGCGTGTTTTGAATCCCTAGACAGCCAGCTCCCACATGTAGTCCCATATCTTGCTGTAAGCTCTAGCCCAAAGAAGGAGATGCCCACCGTAATGCATTTTCACAAAGTGCAGAGGCTAGACCTGCCCTCCCCACCAACCCAGAGTGTAAACAGTTCTTTGCTCAGCCTCAAACCCAGCTCAAGGCCCAATCCAAGCCCGGAGGCAAACCAAACTTCAAAGTACATTTCTACCACACATAGCATCTGGTCTTGTCTGTCCTAGACAGTGACTCCAAATCAATCCCAGCCTATCCAACTGTGGAACTCAAATAGCAGTACCACCTGGCCAGAGAATGTGTTCTGTGGTCTGGTTCAATTAGAGGCACTCACACTTCCCAGTCAGCAGTTTCACCTGACTGCTGAGCCCAGCCCAGTATTCTTGCCCAATGACAGAGCTCTGCCAGTAGCTTTGTTCAAATCAGAACACAAGCAGTAGCCCAGTATTCTGGAGAATCTGAAAGTCCTGCTCATCTGGAATTGTTACCAGCTGGCACATTTAAAATCACAGGCTAGACTAAACAGTGAATGTCTGTCTTTGTCCAAGAGCTTCTGTAAAAGCTGGAAGAGGTGACCTGGCAGGGTCAAAGGGGAGGCGGCTAAGGTGGAGTTGACCCCTGTGTCAACCAAGCAGTCTGGGCTTGAGAGCTCAGAGTGGAGTTAATTGTAGAAGCCAACGGGACACACTGTGCTTGCTCTCTCATGCGATGCTACTCGACAGTCCTCAAGCAGCTCCCTGTTCAGTATTCAGGCCTGCCATGGTGAGGGTTCCTTCTTGCAGGTTGATCAGGAGTATCTGTGGGGATCTCAGGAAGCCCTGGGTTGTCTCCTCTGACCTTTGCCCATGTGTGGGCATCTTTCCCAGGTACCTTAAGATCCTGCTGAGTGGTTTAGCAAGAACCACGCTTGGTTTCTCCGTTTGCCTTTCTAGTAATTCACAATGCCTATAAGCGTCCTCAAACTTTTTAAATAGGGGGCCAATTCACTGTACCTCACCACAACAGGGGAACAATTCACTGTACTATACTTAAAAAAAAAAAAAAAAACTATGAACAAATTCCTATGCACACTGCACATATCTTATTTTGAAGTAAAAAACAAAATGGGAATAAATACAATGCACACCACCACATGTGGCCTGCGGGCCATAGTTTGAGGAACCCTGAAAGATGATCCATCAGTATGTGAAACTTTTAACTTTTATCCTCTTCCTGAAATGGTGTGTGCACACTGTTTCTAGTCTGCTATCTTGGCGCTCTCCTCTGAATAATTATTAAACAATTATATCTCTATCTACATGTATATGGTTACTGTGAGAGTTAAATATAATTTTATATGAAGAGTGCACCTTGCTAGTGCTTGGTGTATAGCCCATGTTCCAGGATTAGCTGTTTGTTTCTCTTTTGTTTGGCAATTTGGAAGTAAAGTGTTGAATACAGTTCTTAAGAAAAGTTACTCTACTGATTGCCTAAAGGAGACAACCTGGAGAAATGACTAAAAATGTTGATCTATCTTTTAACATCTTAGCCTTAAACAGAAATTTAACAATCTCTAGACAGACTGACAGACTCAAAACAAAAAGTAATGTGAAATGATAAAATGATAAACTAAAATAGCTTTCTTGTCATAAGCTTTTGTTGTAATATGAAAAGAGAAAGTAAGGAAAAATAAATTCTGCACACAGATATGGATTTATTCAACCATTATTTATTTGTTTTGTTTTGTTTTGAGATATAGCCTCAAGCTGTCACCCTGGATAGAGTGCTGTGGCATTACATCTCACAGCAACCTCCAATTCCTGGGCTCAAGAGAGTCTCCTGCCTCTGCCTCCCAAGTAGCTGGGACCACAGGCACCCGCCACAACACCCGGCCATTTTTTGGTTGCAGCCGTCATTGTTCTTTGGCGGGCCTGGGCCTGAACCCTCCAGCTCAGGTGTACGTGGCTGGTGCCTTAGCTCGTTGAGCCACAGGTGCCAAACCTCAACCATTATTTATTGATCATGCTGTATGTATTAATACCTTGCCAATGTCCAAGAGAGAATAAGACACTATCTTTGTACTCCAGAGCTGAGTCTCACGGTGTTGGGAGTGACATGTTAGAGATTAGGTATTGATAACATATTGTAATATTTCATGAAAAGCATATTAAATGCCTTAACTGGTAAGGGAGTTTTGATTTGCTTTTCTCTCATCAGTGTCTCAAACAAGCTATTTAACATTTCCTTTTCTCAGTTTTCAGGATATCTTGGGTACATCCAGTAATTTAGAATTCTCCAGTAGAAAGGGAGAGGCCACGCTCCCCTTCTTGAAGGCATTCCAGATATATGGTATAATGTATGTGCAGTTCCTTTTGATGCATTATCTCTTATTGAAAGATTATGAAGCAATACTAGGAACAGTTTAGACATCCATAGTTGGCAAAGTGTACCAGCAAAAGTAGCAAAATGAATAAAATGCCTAGGAAGGGTCCTTGCATGTGGTCCTTACAATTTACAGGAACAGTTTAGCCCTTCTCAATCATCAGTCTCAACAGCATATAGTAACTTACTTCGTCCTCATAGTTGCTCTGGTAAACAAGTAGAAAGAGATAGACTATTATTACTTTGAATATAATTTGACAAAACAAATTTTTGGGGGTGTACCAAGTATCAGTTTTTTCCCATACAGGGATGGAGAGTCATTGGACAGCTAAAATGAGGCACTAAAATGTTCAGAATGTTATAGGGTTGAGTTATTACTTTGTACCCTCAGATATATAAAATATACAATATAGATTCCATACCTGTATAAGAAGACTAGAAAAGTGTAGATGTGAAGTGAAAGGGCTTAGATCTGGGAAATAATCTGGGGAATAATTTTTCCTTTCTTTCTTCCTGTTAGTAATTAAGAGGAAAACATATGATTTGTATGTTACAGAATGGTATTGATGACCAACTTCTAGATTCCTGAACCAAGATCCAGGGAGATCTCTGAATGATGAACTTCCAACTAAGGTTCTGTGCACGTTTTTAAAAGGATAAAAACATTATTTGTTCAGAGGCGTGAAAATCACACTGGTATCACACTTTAACATTGCAGCGGTTACTCAGCCTTACTTGTTCTTCTCTACTTTGTTTCAGACTTAAACATCTCATACTTTACCAAATTTGCTAGTAGAACTTACTCAGCTTTTAGACTGAAGGAACCAGGAACTACCCCTGTGCAAGATGATATATTTTTTGAGTTTAGATGTGTCCAAACTAGAATCTATTAAGTCAAGGTAGGTGAGTTCTTACAAATGCATGAATATAAAACAGATTGATTAAAAAAAAAAAAAACCTGCGTAAATCCTTGCTACAAGCCTTGGGTCATGTGCAAAAGGAATGAGCTTTTGTGTAAATGATACTGCAAGGCCCGAGCCTTCAATTTACCCAGCGACCAGTTATAAGTTACAAAAAAAGAAGGATGGAAAGGATAAGTTTATCTGACTGACACTTTTTAATATTTATATTTTGTCTTAAGATAATGCATTTTTATTACTGTATACATACAAACACAAAGCCAATACGTATATGTACTTCATATACATATAATGCAAACACGCATATGTGTTTTATACATACATGTACACACACACCACAATCTGAAAATTAAGTTTGTGAAATTGCCACTTTGTGCTTTGGCAGCACTGTACAACTTCATAGGTTTCACAAGCTGGGAATATCAGTGTGTCACAGCTGTGTTCATGTTGACGTGTGGCAGTGTCTTGCTGAGTCGTGTTCATTAGAGTGCTGCATGATTTTGTGTGCCATCATGAGAATGTCAGAACTTGAATTAGAGCAATGAACAAATATTCAAAAAACTTCTTGTAAAGCTTGGCAAGAGTAGAAATAAAATCAGGAACATGATAGTCCAAATTTTGGAATCTATAATGCCATGAAGAAAACAGCAGTGTAAAAATAGATTAAACATTTTTCAGAGGGAAGAGAAAGCATCACTGATGAAGAGAGTTTCGGGGGCCAGTAACAAGTACAACAGAAAATATTGCAAAATTTGTCAAATTGGGTATCAAAATTGTCAGGGAGCTATGAGCATCATAACAAACCAAGTAAACATCAATAGAGGAATAATTAGGAAAATTTTAACTGAAAATCTGTACTTTATCATTATCAGTGTAAAGTACAGAAATGTAAGAATGTCCATACTGATCACAACCATGGGGGTTGATTGGAAGATGGCGGTGGAGACGGTCCCATAGCCCATCTCTCCTCGGTCAGCAGGTGAGAGGGTAGGAGCTCTGGATCTTTCCCCATGTGAACTATTGGAGTGGATGGGCAGCTGGTGAGACGCAGAGATCGGGAGCATTGGCGCGTTTGAAATATAGTTCTTAACTGTGGAAACTGTTGCAGACCGTTTCCCCCTGCCCAGCGGAGGGGCAGCCAGCCACTCCCACAGGGAGGACAGCAGGTCCCAACCCACAAGCTCTAATTGGAGAAAATTCCACTGAAGTATGGAACTCAGAGTTTGACGATCAGAAAGGGGCACTGCTGGGAAGCACGGAGACCCAGGCAGCCCTGGTGTGAGCCGAGGGGTCCGGACACTGCTGGACTAACACATTGGAATGTCCAAAATGGCGAGCGCCTTTTCCCTAGGTCAATGAAAGAGAGAAAGAAAGGGTGACCAGCCAGCGTTACACTAGGTGGGGACCCTAGCGAAGCCTGAGAGGGGCAGAAAAGACATTTTGAGCTGTGGAAGCTGTGGAAGTTGGCGAGGAGGGCCCCTGGGCACTTCAGTTGGAGAATAACTGAAGTTCAAGTTCCCACCAACAGCCCCGCAAAGCCACCTCCCCTCCAGCCTTCACAGCGGCTCCGAGCCGCAGCCCTAGCAACCACTGCCCAGGTGCTGCTGCGGTCGCTTCGGAGCCACCACCCCATGAATAGTGACACACCCGCCGCATCCCCCAAGATCTGCAGAGACCGCGTGGCCCCTCACCTCCAGCCTTCACAGCTGCTGGGAGCAGCTGCAACCCGCGGCCATAGCTGCCATAGCAACCGCTGCTGTTTGTGCTGCCACGGTCGCTTGAGCGGGGGCTCCAAAGTGAAGCTGCTGCTACTGTGAGTGTGGTGCCGCCGCCCCGTGAATAGTGACACCAACATCCCCCCCCGACACCGCCGCAGCCACAGAGATCTGCAGCGACCGTGAGGCCCCTCCCCCGCAGTCGCCACGAGCCCCACTCCCACGCTCCCCTCTCACAGCAGATTGCTGTTACTGGACTGGACTGCAATTCTATATACATATAGAGGGAGGGAGAGGATGGGGGGAGATGGGACAAAGGGTGAGATCACATGTGTGGTCCATATTCGAAGGGTCAGGAGAAAACTTCTAAATACGGATCAAAAATGTTTTCATATAGTAAATGAGAAAATATCATGAACGGTATGTCAATCAGGTTGATGAAAATATCTCAGATTGCATGTGAAGCCCCCACACTGTACCCCATGGTTGAACTAATGTACACAGCTATGATTCAATAAAAAAAAAAAAGAATGTCCATACTATCTTACATCATCTAGTTAAAACCATTCCTGGGAAGATTCCAGATTGGGAGAATATAGATCATTATCTCAGCAGAAATTATTCAATTGCTGAATCAATTACTCTCTCACTTCTTTCTATTTGCAAGAAGACTTGTTAGGGAGTGATCATCCCTTTGATAATCAGGTATGATGTAAATTATAATAGGAAGCTTCTGAAATGTCTCTGAATAAATTCGACTCCTAGCACTTGCATTTTGTATGCCACCCAACCCCTGTGGGTGTGTGTATTTGTGTGTGTGTGCATGCACACATCTGAGCCCTTTGAGAAGGGTGGACCTAGTGACTTGATTGCCATTTGATCTTCAATAAATCAAACAAAAAAATACACTGGGGAAAAGAATTTCTATTCAATAACTGGTGCTGGGAGAACTAGATAACTACATGTAAAAGACTGAAACTGGACCCAGTCCTTTCACCACCACAAATATTGACTCAAGATGGATAAAAGATTTAAATCTAAGACATGAAATAATAAAAGCCCTAGAAAAAAGCTTGGGAAAATCTCTTGAGAATGTCACCCTGGGGAAGAATTTTATAAAGAAGACTTCATTGACAATGATTACAGCAACAAAAATAAACTAACAAGACTTAATTAAGATGAAAAGCTTCTGCACAACTAAGGACACAAAGCAAATAAACAACCTTCAGAATGGGAAAAGATATTTGCAAGTTATGAATCTAACAAATGGTTGATAACTAGCATCTAGAGAGAATTAAAATTAATCAAGAACAATAACAAAAAAAGGAGTAAACAATCCCATCTATCACTGGATAAGGGGCATGATTAGAATGTTCTCTGAGGAAGACAGATTAATGGCTAATAAACAAATGAAAAAATGTTCATTGTCTGATTCTCAGAAAAATGCTAGTCAAAACTAGCCTGAGATGTCACTTAACTCCTGTGAGAACAGCCCACATCACAAAGTCACTAAACACTAAATGTTGGCATGGATGTAGAGAGAAAGAAACACTTTCCACTGTTGGTAGGACTTTGAGTAGATAACCCTCAAAGAACTCAAAGTAGGCCACCCATTTGATTCTGAAATCCCATTACTAGGCATCTACCCAGAAAAAAAAAATCATTTTTTATAGAGATATTTGCACTAGACTGCTTAGTGCAGCTCAATTTATAATCACCAAGATATGGGAACAACCTAAATGCTCACCAACCCAGGAATGGATTAACAAGCTGTGATATATGGGTACCATGGAAAACTATCTGGCTCTTAAAAAAGATGGAGACTTTACATCTTTTGTATTAACCTGGCTGGAGTTGAAACACACTCTTCTTAGCAAAATATGACAAGAATGAAGGAGCAAGAATCCAGTGTACTCAGATCTAATATGGAGCCAGTAGATAATCTAATACACACCACAAAAGAGAAAAACTCAAATCAATTCAAGGTAGGGGGTAGGGGAACAAGGAAGCTGAGAGAGAGGGATGGATGTGCTCCCACTTAATGGGCACAATGCTGGGGGCACACCTTATGGGGACAGGATGCAATTATAAGAGTGTTTCTACCTAACAAATGAAAACATTGTAGCCTAATTCTTTGTACCCTTAAATTAACCTGACACAATAAAAAGAAAAAAAATTGAATGGTGGTTGCTAGGTGCTGGGGAGAGGAGAACTAGGAAAGTTTTTGTTCAATGGTATACAGTTTCAGTTTTCAAGAAGATAAAATTCTGAAAATCTATTGCACAACAAGTTACATATATTAATAGTTAACACTATTGCAGTATACACTTAAAACTTATTAAAGGAATAATCAAAAAATAAGAGACAACACACAGAGTGGGGAAATATGTGCAAACTCCTTATTTGACAAGAAGTTACCAAGAATATATAAGGAATCCAACACCTCAATAGGAAAAAGACAAATATTCCAATTAAAAATGGGCAAAGGATTATAACAGATATTTTTCAAAATAATACATACAAATAAATGGCCAACTAGTATATGAAAAATTGCTCAACATCATTAGTCATAAGAAAAATACAAATCAAAGGCATGATGAGATAGCATCTCACCCCTGTTAACATGGCTTTCAAAGGATAGGCAATAATGAATGCTGCTGAAGAAGTGGAGAAAGAGAATCCTCATACACTATTGGAGGTAATGTAGATTAGTGGAGAAGAGCACTGTGGAGAATAGCATGGATTCTTCAAAAAGCTAAACATAGAAATGTCGTATGACAAATCAATTATGCTGCTGGACATATATCCAGAAGAAGGGAATTTAGTATATTGAAAAGATTATCTGCATGCCCATGTTAATTGCAGCAATCTACGCGTCCATCAATGGATGAACAGATAAAGAAATTGTGGTACATATACACAGTGGAATATTATATAGTCATAAAAATGAAATCTTGCCATTTGCAATAATGAAAAACAAATCTTGCATGGTCTCACTCATATGTGTAGCTAAATATTAAGAACAACTGTTCACATGTGAAGGGGTTTGGGAGGGGGTCTTGGCACAAGGAATGAAGAGACTTGACACAAAGTCTGTGTTGGGGACTGAGGAAGTCTGGGAGAAGACTTAATTTATTATCGAGTCTTTATTTGTTATCAAAAAGCAAAGAATAGGTAGTTAAAAGTTACTTGTCAGACATCAGCAAGGGGGAACATCGCAAGGGTCAGAAAAAAAGTCTCCAGTTTGTTTTTGCAAAATCTTAGACTTTAAGCAAGACCTTTGTGCTAGTGTCAAAAGACCTTTGGAATCTAGATAATCTTTACTATAACCCTTAGGCCTGGTACTGCCACCCTCACACATATGTTCTCCTTTGGAGGCCTGTTTTCTGATCTCCTGCACGGACACAACTCACATGCCATTCTCGTGATTCTCCAGATCTTTCAAGCAGGACATGAGTCTCATGCTAAAGATCAGGGCTTAGTTTCCACTGCACTCATGGAGACAGTGACTAGAATGATAGTTGCCAAATTCTGAGAAGGGTAGTGTGGAGGGGGGATAAAGAGGGGATAGTTAATGGGTATAAAGATGTAGTTAGATAGTTATATAAATGAGCAATAATTCTTAAAAAATTGACTATAATCAGCAATAGGTTATATTTTATAATAACTGAAAAGGGTTTTCCTAAAACAAGGAAATGATAAATGTCTAAGGTGATGGATACCCCAGTTATCCTATTTGATTAATTCACATTGTATCCCTGGATTAAAACATCTCATTTACCTTGTGAATATGTGCAACTACAAATATATTTTTTAAGTGGATGGCAGGTCCTCAGTCAGCCTACAAAATAAAAATAGGTAATGTGGTAAGTTTTGTGTTATGTGTTTATTTTGCAGAATATAGAAGAATACACATTTCCCTTACCTATGGCTTTGATATAGAATATACTCATAATGGTAAATCAAAAATGACTATACAGAAAGATAAGAATATTTGTGAATATTAAAGAATATATACCTATGCATATCATGTAGCTGTAGAATGTTATAGTGCTATGTTCTGATAACTTGTAAACGAACAATGCTTTATATATTTAAAATATATTGAAATTAAAATAGATAAAATATTATATGGAGATTAGCTTTTTTGTCTTTCTTTTTTAAATTTTTTAAAATAATTTTATTAAATCATAATTGTGTACATTGGTGCAATCATAGGGCAGAATGTGCTTCATATACAATCAGAAATATTTTGATCGTACTGTTAGAGATAGCCTTCATGGCATTTTCTTGATCACTATATA
>CAUYON010105407.1:0-13899 GCA_963573935.1 Arctocebus calabarensis
AATTCTTAGATAAGCTATGTCTCTGGGTCTACAGGATAGTATTAATAATTCAAACCAAACTAATAGACAAGAGACCACTTAGGTTTAGTGTTACCGTAGCAGCCTTTTATAAGTTTACTAACAACTTTAGCCTAATCCCAAAAAAGCCTGATAACAGTCATAAGAATTCATTAGGAAGTTTACTGGGGGTACCATTATACCCATGCCTTTACGAGTCCATATAGAGATATAGTATTTATGTATATATATATAGTTAAGAGTGAATTTGGATTGCCTGAGTAACAGCTGTCTGGCAAACTGGACATGATGGCGTTCTCTTTTCACAGATCTTGTTGGCACATTCCATGCAGAAGAGGTTGTGGCCACATGGAACTAGGGCAGCAATAACTTCATTCTCAAAGCAGATCACACAGTCATGCTTCCGTCTCGATTCTGGAGGTGAGCTAGAGGTGGAACCACCATTGGAAGAGGAGTAACTATTGGTACCATTAGAAAAAGCAGGGATGTATATTGGAAGGCCAACATGGCTGCCTGTACTAGGTGGGTCGCTCCTAACCCTCCGAGCAAGTGGGTGTTCTATGCTCTCAGGAAATGTAGGAGACAGACGAGGAGTAGATGGCTGACTTCCTCTGCGCTGAGTCTTCATGTTACCAGAGGGATCACTCCCAAAGCCAGAAAGTGGGTTAACTGGTTCAAATGGAGTCCAGATAGTTTGAGCGGATGTTGGTAAAGAGTCAAAGGCAGGAGAGTCAACCGCAAGATCTTCTGAGCCTACAGATGGTAGTGTATCTCCAAACCAAAAGTTTCCTGTACTAAATGGGCTTGTTGGGCTGAAGTCAGCCAGCCTATTGCTTCCAAAGTAGGAATCTGTGGAACCACTTCCTAGAGAACTGGAACTATCATTTCGATAATTAGATATCATTCTTGCGCGGCTAGGAGGAACAGGATTGGAGGAGAGCCATGCAGAGCCCAGAGTGCCACCTTCAAAGCTTACATCGGTACCATTGTAATGGAAATCATTCTCTTCATTGAGCTCTATATAGTTCCCTGTGCGCATGGCAATGTGCATTTCTATTTCTTCCCGTGCTCGGTCAACATTTTCTGGCATCCCAGTCACTTCAAAGACAGGCTCCTTATCTCTGCTCGGAGTTACTATGTACGTGTGGGTCTGCTGCTGAATTCTTTTAATAGTTGCTCCTTTGGGTCCAACCACTAATCCTACCACACGATAGGGGACCCTGACTTGGACAGTGGTTTGACCTGGCAGATTAGGACTACATGATAATCCTCCCAGGGCGGGGCCATTTTTGTTTCGAGATGCACGAATCATGGAGAAGTGCTCTGCAGCTGAGAGGATTTCTCTTTTGGCCATGGCAACATCTTCTTTCCGTCCAGTGACGACAAAAATGGGCTCTTCACCACGGACAGGTGTCTTGATATACGTGTTTGTCTTGGCTCTCAGTGCTTTAATTTTACAACCTGTTAGAAAGAAAACATTTCATAAGAACCAATATCTCCTTCAATGGTATTTACAAAGACAAATCACAGAAAGTACCTTTTAAGCTAAAGGTCTGGTTACTGGGTAATTTCATTTTATTTTATTGAGTTTTAAAGTCTGCTTTTTATCATACAAACTAATCACAAGATGATAAAAGTCCTAACTCCACTAAATGCTTCTAGATCCTGAGGTTTACCTGTCCAGGGACCTTTCATCTGGAAAGAGATGGTACCTCTAATTGGGAGGTCTTAAACTCAAGTTAGGCTTATCATCTTCTTCCCCTTGTGTATTAGACACTGCAAACGATGCATAAAGTAGCCTATACCAGAAAGCTATGCCGTGAGTGGGTTTGATTTTCAGAACACTAACAATTTACTACACAGGGTACTGGTGGCAAAGAAAAAAATTAATGTACAGGCAAAACATTTAATAACTCAATAACTCTAAGAACCAGACTGTTACACTCTTTTTAAAGATACTTAAGCTATCCAGAAAAACTATTGACTTGCCAAAGTTCACAAAGCCAGTAAGCAGGAGAACCAGAGTTAAATCCAGTCTGACTTCAAAAATCTATGGTCTTTTTTGCTAGTCCAAGAAACTCAATTTTTATACAACACGACAGAAATTTCTAAACTGACTTCCACTTAGTTGCCTCACCACTTTAACGGAACTTTACTCTTCTGTAAAACTCAATTAATGACAACAAACTGAGTGCCCATGGCTCACAAGTCATCCCTTCTGCTCCCACCAGTTGAATTCTAGGATTATTATGTATGAATGGTTGTTTATTCTCATTTTTTCCTGCTAGGTTATTAACTAAATTATTATATAAGCCAATGAAATATAAATGCAAAAAACCACTTCAGTTCCATGAAAATTTACTTGTTTTTAAAATGTCAATAAGATGAATATCTTAAGGGAAAAAAAGCTGTTGTTGAATGATACATGGGTGAAAACACCTGTAAAAAGGCTAGGATAGAAAGAATGATTTTGGGCTCACTTAAAAGTTCTTGCTCCATCTGAAAGAAAAAGACCTGCTATGGAACACATGTGTTCTATGTGGTTTTTATGTTTTATTGAAGGACAATGAATACACTCAAATAAAAGGCCTTGGCCCCACATCCTAAGTATATTTAAGTTAGAATAAAACATCCAAGACACATAAGCATAACTTTTCATAGTTCCCCACTTTAACCAACTTTCTTTGATTACCAGAACCAAATGTGTAAGATTGGAGGGCTTCAAATGGGAACCTAAAATGCCAAAAATACAATTAAGGCACATTACTCTGAGGTTATGCTCTCCAAAGATCCAAACTGGAAGTCTGCCACAATGGATTTGTTCTCATAAATGTCTATGCCATTCTTCGTTCCTCAAAATAAAGAAACTAGGTACTATTGAAGAGAAGGGTCACAATTTGAGTATGTCTTTTTCTTAAACCCTCCCTTTTTGTCCCTAATATATTAATAATGTACTTGCTTAACTTCCGCTTTCAGGTTTTAGTTTAGGTGCCCCATCCTCTCCCACAGAAGGCATCTGTGTACCCTTCCTAAGCATTCCCAAAGTACAAGTGGCTGTCTATACAGGTTGAGTATCCCTTATTCAAAATGCCTGGGAACAGAAGTGTTTTGGATTTTGGAATATTTGTGTTATAGTCACTAGACAAGCACCTGCCATCAGAAAATCTGAAACGCTCTAAAGAGCATTTTCCTGAGCAAAAAGATGATTTTGGAGCATTTCATTTTTCAGATTTGGGATGCTCAATCTGTATCTGTTTTTGCTCCATCAGAGAAAAGGAATATGAACACCAGAGCAACAATACTTTACCTACTTGCCATTTATACAGGCTAAATGTCCAGGAGATTCCCTCATTTAGCACATTGGGTGTTTTCTTGGGACCGAGAATTACAATCCACTTTTCATTGGCTGATCTAAGACTGATGGAGAGATGCCTCCATCTGAAAGGGGTGTATGAACACATAACCGTTCAAGTTCTATACTCTGGGGAGTTACTGCTATTATTTGAATACATAAATTTACACTGGGCTACAACTTGATAATGCAGTCTGCTATGATCACATTTCCTCACACCAGGCAGTCCTGATCATCCTGCAGAAAAACACCAGCCACTTTCTATTAAGGACCAAAGGAGAATTAGCTCAAGGGTCTAGGGTTGGTCCCTTTCAACTCTTACTAATATGGGCCATGAGAAAATGAATTAAACCTTTCTAAATACATTTTTCTGAGACCATAAACAACTGTCAGTCATACCTTAGTGGAATATTTTGTTAATACCTGGTAGTGTGCATTACTAACTAAAGAAATAAATATGCTTAAAGGTTCACAGAACACTATCTGCTCTATGAGAGGTACTAATAGATATTTAGTATATGCCTCATGGGATAGAGAGAAGTGTTTTGAGCCTGTATCACTTCTAAGATAGGGGAGAAAGACAGGCTTACTCTACACAAAAGGGTCCTGGGCTTATTATAGGTTTTACACTTAAGGGGAAAAGGTAATAGTTTTAAAGCAAGGCCAAGCCCCTGTTAAACCACTGCCCATAAAAACAGAAGTATTTCTTCTCTCCTTTAAATTTGATAAGTTTTTTTTTTTATAATTTCTAGGAGAGTAGAGGGTTCACAGAGCCAAATGTTCATTTATTTATTTATTTGTTTTTTTATTCATTTATTCGCAGTTTTTGAAACCCACCACCTCCGACATATGGGGCCAGCGCCCTACTCTGTTGAGCCACAGGCGCCGCCCTAAATTTGATAAGTTTTAACACACCCTCAATTCAGATTAGGACCATAGGAAACCTCACCATTGTTTCTAAAGAAACACATACCCTGGGTGGCGCCTGTGGCTCAAAGAGTTGGACACTGGCCCCATATATTGGGGGTGGCAGGTTCAAGCCTGGCCGCAGCCAAAACGGCAAAAAACAAAACAAAACAAAAAAACAAAAACAAAAGAAACGCATACCCTGAGTTCCAACAACTAACACACAATTTCTGGAATATGAATACATTCTAAAGTTGGGAACTATACGAATAGATGGAGTACTAAAAAGGTGACACAAACTAAAGAAAAACGTTTTGTTTCATAATTTTGTGCACAAGGTAAATATCTTTTGAATATTTTAGACTGGGTTTCTACCTGAAAATTCAAAGATAATTTTTAAAAATCATATAATTTATAATCCCAGAGTGACAGTGACATAAAGCCCAGAAGCCATGAACATACTGATAAGTTAGACTGTATTTTCTAGAGTGCCATAGCATCACAGCTCATAGGCTTAAGTGATTCTCTTGCCTCAGCCTCCCGAGTAACTGGGACCACAGGCGTCTGCCACAACGCCTGGCTGTTTTTTATTGTTGTTGCAGTTTGGCCAGGGCTAAGTTTGAACCTGCCACCCTCAATATATGGGGCCAGCGCCCTACTCACTGAGCCACAGGTGCCACTCTGTATTTTTGTTTTTAATGGCGGCACGGTAAAAGCCACTGAAAACAAAGTAAAAAACTAAAATATAATTCATCTCACAAATGGCTTATTTCCCTTTTATATTCCTCTCCTACAAATCAAATCACAAAAAGCCCAACAGAAAAAATAGGTAAAAGAAACAGTTTGCAGAATATACAAATGGCTCTGAAGATGGAAACGTCCATTAAAAGATAGTGAAATATCAAAAACCTCTGTAAAGATGTCAGTTAAGAGCTCGCTATTTGGCCAATGAGGATAGTTTGCAATATTTATCAAATTATAAATGCATATGTCCAATGCCCCTCCAATTCCACTTGCAGAATTGATACTATAGAAATACTTGCTCAACTACTAAATGACCTATGTATTTTACCACATGTTTAGATTCGCTTGAGTCTGGCATAGGTATATAATGGAATACTATGCACTCATAAAACTGGTTGACTTGGGGAGCAGGGGAAGAGGGAGACGTATTTTCTTATTTTCAAGAAACTTTGAGCCACACAAATTACCTTTGCAAAGAAATGATTAAATTAGAAAAGAAAAACAAATCAGATACAAAGAAATAATGTATCTTTATTAGTCTTGGCATATTAGACTTCTGGCTAGTCCTGAGATTATTTTATAGTTCCCACAACCAGTTTTGCTTTTCATGTTTTAGTTATTCATAGTCAAATGCAGTAAAAAAAAATAGGCGAATACAGTAAGATATGTAAGAGAGACCACCATTCATGTATAATTTGATAAATATTGCAAACTATTATTACAGTAACACCTATTACATAACTTTTCTATTGTGAGTTATTATTACTAGTCTCTTACTCCACCTTTTGTATAAACTTTATTATAGATATATATGTATTTGAAAACATGTAGTACTGTTTATACAGGGTTCAGTACCATCTGGGGTTTTCAGTAATCCACTGAAGGTCTTGGTAATGTATGCCCTACAGATAAGGGGGAATTCCTGTATGTAAAAGCAGGGTAAATGAGTTCATTACCTCAAAGTTGAACAAGGTTTTGTGATTCTAAAATGTAAGAACACTTGTTTTCTTACAGTTGCAGATACAAGCAAATAGCAAGCTGTAGTCAAGGTAATCTATGGGCAGAAGCCTGGACCACACAGTTTAGAAGCCAAAAACCAGGACAGCACAAACCACTTTCATAGCTATAATTTTATCCTGATTTGGAAATAAATTCCCCAAATAAAGTCTCCAACTCATTTCACTGGTGTAGAGACCCATTTGCCCTTCCTACATCACTGTTGCTAGAACTGTGTTTCATCTTAAAACCCTACAGCTGCAACCAAAACAATGGCCCTATCATTCCCTGGTATAGTAAAAGGATTTTTGCCTTGCTTGCTTCTCCACGGTAAAAAGAGCCTCTCCCAGCTTTAGCAGTTAAGAAGGGGAGAGGAATGGGACAGAAAAGGAATGGAATCAATGGTATCTTCAGTGTTTTTCAAACAACTAGTTGCAGTGTCAATTTAGTGGGCTGCATAAACAAGAGAAGAACTCCATGTGTTCCAAATGTTTCAGTGAAATGTGCACAATACGATGCGATGTTGTTCTTTTTGCTGTGGGTTACAGTCAGAAAAATTTAAAATCACTAGACTGTATCACCTTCAAAGCCACTTTCTAGTTCCATGAAACATGTGAAATGATGTACTTACCATAAAAGAACTAGTGAAGTGGAAGGAGTGTGGAGTTGAGAAGACCTAGGTTTACAGATGAAATTTCTTAACAGCTGAAAACGGTGATACTATCGTTATGATCTATTGTTGCCTAAAGTAACTTCTGGAGGCCAGAAAGTAGATGTACTTATAACACTGAATTTTAAAAAGCCACTTATTCTAGCCACTAGAAACGTATCTTGGATACCCACAACAGAATCTTGCAAGTTGTTTTTGTTTTTAAACTGTGGTTTATTTGAGTGGTAGCAGAAAGTAGCAAATGGCCTATCTATACCATTTGTCTCCACCTTCCAACAGGAAAAACAGATTGTGATAAAGAACTGAGTAAGCTCGGGACCGGTAGCTCAGCAGGTAGGGCACCGGCCTCATATACTTGTTTAGCAGCCCAGGCCTGCTAAACAGTAACAACTACAACAACAACAAAATAGCCAGGCATTGTGGCAGGTGCAGGCGCCTGTAGTCCTAGCTACTTGGGAGGCTGAAGCAGGAAGATCACTTGAGCCCAAGAATTTAAGGTTGCTATGAAATGTACCAAGGGCAACACAGTGAGAGACTCTGCCTCAAAAAAAGAAAAAAGAACAGAGTAAACATTTAGGTCACCAGTGGTCTATAATTAAGTAGAAAATAAAAGTCTATGGAGCTGTTCATCATTCACTACTAAGTCTTTAAAAAGATACTTGCAATCTGTGGATAGTATGATAGAATTCTAATATGGCCTCCCAAGATTCTTGGCCCTGGTGTACACACATTTTGTTTAAACAAACACTAACCTAGGTGCCCCCTGCAAAGGGATTTTGCAAATGTAGTTATAGTTCAAATCAGTTCACCTTAAAAATAGGGAGATTATCCATATTATCTGAGTGGGCCTGATCTAGTCATGAGTCCTTTAAAAGCATAGGGTTTCTTTTCCCTAGCTGACCTCAGAAGAGAAGTCAGAGAGATGTGCTCTGTTAGGCTAACCTGGAAGAAAGGAAACAAACAAATTTGTGCTGTTAAGGGCCTATGGTGACCACATGACAAGGATCTGGAGATAGCCTTTAGGAACTCTCCTTCTCCCACAAGAAAGAAAATGAATTCTCTCAATAACCAGTGAGCTTAGATGAGGATGTGAGCCCCAGATGAGAACTGTGGTTCTGGTCAAGACATTGATTTGAGCCCAGTTAAGACCCTGAAGAGGCACACCATTTCTGGATTTCTGACATGAGAAACTGAGACAATAAATGTGTGCTCTGTTAAACCACTAAATAGTGGTGACTTATGCAGTGAAAGCTACTACTACAGAGTTTTCAAAGTTCTTAGATTCCACTATCACTGCCCTAAGAGAGCACAGACTCAAATATGAAGTATTACATTCTTATTCGGTCCCCTTTGGAAGGCTCTCAATCAGCATTAAGAAGTAGCCTTCAGAATGTAATACTATATATTAAAGTGTCATGGTAAACATATAACTGCCATTAGTTCGATTAAAGTCCAGAAATCTTTTTTTCTGTCCTTTAATTTCCCTATTTCCTGCTTTAGTTTTTTAATGTTGCCATAATAAGCTACAAATCACCACAGTGGTTTTGATGACACAAATTTATTATTTTATAGTTCTGTAGATCCTAAGTGTGACACAGGTCTCAACCCTGTTAAAATCAATGTGATGGCAAGGCTGTATTCCATTCTGGTAATCTGAAGGATCTATTTCCTTGTCCACTCAAGTTGTTGGCAGAATTCAGTTGCTTATAATGATAAGACTGAATTTTCTTGCTGGCTGTCAGCTGAGGGCCATTCCCTATTAGAGGCCACCTGGGGTTTCCTGGCCCATGACTCCCTTTATCTTCAGTGCCAGCCGTCCTTCTCACTTCCAAATCTCAGACTCAGCTGGGGAAGGCTTTCTGCTTTTACAGACTTGTGATTACACTGTACCCCACTGGATAGCTCAGACAACCTCCCTATAGCAAGGTCCATACCTTTTATTACATGTGCATAAAACACAGGTAAAGTCCCTTTTGACAAATGAGATAACATATTAATAGTTTCTGGAATATTAGGGTATGGACATCTTTCAGTGGGTAGAATTGTTTTGTCTAATCTTTTTCTTTTCCTTCTATTATTTTCCCTTTCTGCCAAGTACCTAGTTTTAAAATCCCAATCTAGGAATAGTAACCCAATGACCAGGGCACTAAACAGACAAAAGATAAGGTCAGGAGTGGTTTGGGAAATCATAGGCATCAGAATAGGGTGAAAGAATAGTTTAAAATCAAACCGAAGAAAATATAAGCTGGGCACTGACAAAAACCTTATTAGGTACTAGGTGACTATATTTCTTGTGGGAGGTGAGTGGTAGGTAATGCACAAATAAAAGCTGGCTTCCACTTGTCCTAAGGGCTTTGACTAAGAGTTCCCAGATAAATCGCTCTTAGGGATCCAAAAGCATTTCACCAGTTTGTAAGATAAATTCCTCTTCAGTTTAGTGGCTGAAGTTACACATTGAAATGTTAAACTCCCATTTCTGCTCTCAAGGAGCTCAGTCTAGGGGAAACAGTAAAGCAACAAGGTTTAAAAATAACTAGTTTAATGAAAACAGGCACACAAGCAGTGGGTGCACAGAAAGAACTGACTTTACTGCCTCAAAAGCATTTGAACTGAGCCCTGAAAAAAGTGGTTTGGCCAGGTGGGAAGGAAAGGAGAGGGAACTACAAGTGCAAAAGAAGGAAATCAAGAGTAGGGGATAGCTCAGTCAGAGCCATGGTTCAATATTATGAGTGCTTCAAGTGAATGGAGAGCAGACGGCAGGGAATAAGGCTGGATGTGGAGGTAGAAGACCTCAATGTCACGCAAGTGAGTTTAAACTTGTTGGTACAAAGAATTTTGCGTGGAGTAGTAACATGGTATTTATACATGTTAGCCTGGTAGGAGCATAAAAGATGCAAAAAGCAGACTTATCTAAATAGCTATCACAATAGCCAGTAGAAAAATGCTGAGAGAATGAAAAACAGGATGCAAGGCAGGGGCTGTACAGCCATTGTTAGTGGACATCTAGTGTATTTATTTCAAGTTCTTGTGTTGTAGATTTTTGCAAAGAGGAGTTTGCTTTCCAGCAATTAAATCAATTATATTTTCCATTCATTTAATAAGCTATCTACACATATGTGAGTTGATTTAAGAAAACACAAAACCTTACAAACACCAAAACCATGTATTTCCACTTTTGGTATTCCTTCAGGTAGACCTTTCTTCAAAAATTTTCCCAAGAGGTTTGAAGGAGAAAGGAAATCATTACATAGTTTTTAATAAAAACAGAGATAGGGGTGGCTTGGGTGCCTGTGGCTCAACGGGCTATGGCGCCAGCCAGGTACACCTGAGCTGGCGGGTTCAAATCCAGCCCGAGCACGCCAAACAATGATGGCTGCAACCAAAAAATGGCCAGGCGTTGTGGCGAGTGACTGTAGTCCCAGCTACTTGGGAGGCAGAGACAGGAGACTCGCTTGAGCCCAGGAATTGGGGGTTGCTCTGAGTTGTAATGCCACAGCACTCTATCCAGGGTGACAGCTTGAGGCTCTGTCTCAAAAAAAAAAAAAAAAAAAAAAAACAAAAAAAAAAACCAGGAATAGGGGAGTCAAACTCCTTGAATGGCTCTTTTTTCCTTTCAAGAAAAATAAAACTTCCTTGGCCTGACATTAAATTCCCCCTCCCCACATTAAGTGGCTATCTCACCTACCTTCTCTTGGAATGTATCATCTCCTAAACATGTCTTGTTCCTCTTCTATCTTTGCCCAGGTATTTCCTTAAGTAACCTGGAGATTTCTCCTACCACACTCCCTCCTCCCTGAGTTACCTGAGCAACAAACGTGACCATCTGGCAAAGATAAATTGTGTGTGTGAATGGCTCTATGAACTCAAGAATAATACAAACATAGATGTAACTATTATAGTTATCATATACAAATTTTTCCAGTTCAAAGTAAGTGATATAAGGAGCAAAAAAATCAATTATCTGTAAGACTGAGAGCCTGCTGTTTTGACCTTACCTGTTACTCGACCTCCAGGTCTTTTCCAATGCTTCTGTTTTTTTAATAAACTTACTGTAGGAATCAGTCAACTCTTTGTTTTCTGAGGTCTAAAAAAGCACTTGGGACAGTCAGATACTATATTTCACATGCACATGTCTGTTGTTTCCTCAAAAGATTGGTGAAGTAACAGTTGGGAACATAAGACTTTGGCTAAACCTTTACTAACTAGCTCTGTAAACTCAAACAGGTCACTAAACCCCACCTCTCTTTCATGTGTAAGGGACTATGATTAAAGGCATTCCCCTCACTTAGTTGTTGCAAGGATTAAACAAAATACTGTATTAAAAACGCTTACTACACTAGCCTGTTTCGCATTTAACCATTGCTAACAGAGTGCTTTAGGAAGAGCAGGAAAGAGCTTTTAAGTGAATTGTTCAAGATCGCCCAGCTACAAAATCAGACATCAGATGCAAGCTGTCTTAATTTTTCACTCCTTTCCCAACTCTATGGTATTTTCCCCTAAAAGTATAGAGGTAGGCCCTAGGTTACAAATGAGGAAGATTTGTTCTTAAGATGAATCTGTATGTAAGTCAGTATAGGCACATTTACCTATTACCTGTAATAGCCCTGTTTGTAACTTGGGGACCACCTATAACATTTTACATGGTTTAAAATATATATTACAATGAATTGGGGAATAATATTACTTAACGATTTTACATAAAATGAGTATTTGACAAGAACTCAATTTCATCATTATATTTTCTTTTCTTTCTTTTTTTTTGAGACAGAGCCTCAAGCTGTCACCCTGGGTCGAGTGTCGTGGCATCACAGCTCACAGCAACCTCTAATTCCTGGGCTCAAGCGAGTCTCCTGCCTCATCCTCCCAAGTAGCTGGGACTACAGGTGCCTGCCACAACGCCTGGACATTTTTTGGTTGCAGCCGTCATTGTCGTTTGGCGGGCCCGGGCTGGATTTAAACCCGCCAGCTCAGGTATATGTGGCTGGCACCTTATCCCATTGAGCCACAGGCGCCGAGCCCCATCATTATATTTTCAAAGATTTTAGACTATCAACTAAATCCCAGTGTTTAAGTACATAATTAGCTTTCCTTTCCAGGGTTCAAGTGTCCTTGTAGCTCTTCTACTGTCCTTCAAACAAAACTCAAAATAACTTTAGCTGGACTGGCTCTTTTAAATTAAAATTTGGGAATAAAGGCAAGAGGGAAGAAAATCCCAATTAATGCAATACAGAAAATAGATAATAAATAAAACAACAAGTTTCTAATCCAACAATTCAGTTCAATCAAATAAACAGCAAGTATCTGCTTTGTTTCAGGTACTTTAACCAGTATTAAGAATGCAAACGTAACTAGGATTCAGTTCTGCCTTCACTGACTTTTATCAACCTCAAGCATTGTAATGTAAGTACTTAGAGCCATGTTCATGTACAGAAATACATCTGTCATTTCCTTTTCTTATATGGTTGGCTGCTGGTAGTAGTAAAGTCTTCTACTGTTATCCTTGCTGACTTCTGTCTGCCTCTTCTCTTAGTGAGACATGACTGTTGAAGTCTTGAGCTACATTAGCTTGAACTATCAGTCACTTATAGCTTCACAGAGTTCTTTTTTTATCTGTGTGGTAAAAATAATAACGGATTAAATGCAACGATACATGTAGTTTTGCACAGTGGTTGACACACGTTTGTTGTTATTAAAACAAACTCTCTGGAAGGCCAAGGTAGGTGGATTGCTTGAGCTTAAAGGTTTGAGACCAGCCTCAGCAAGAGGGAGACCCTGTCTCTAAAAATAGTCAGACAGCCGCCTGTGGCTCAATGGGCTAAGGCGCCAGCCATGTACACCTAAGCTGGTGGGTTCAAATCCAGCCCAGGCCCACCAAACAACAATGGTGGCCGCAACCAAAAATAAATAAATAAATAAAATAAAAATAGTCAGACATTGTGGTGGGTGCCTGTAATCCCAGCTACTCAGGGGGCTAAGGTAAGAAAGTGACCACAAAAATAAAAATTCTCCAAACCCCAAAATGAACTAATTTTCTATATGGAGTTAAAAACATTTAAAGACTATCTTCAGGCTCGGGGCCTGTGGCTTAACGGGCTAAGGCGCCAGCCACGTACACCTGAGCTGGCGGGTTCGAATTCAGCCTGGGCCTGCCAAACGACGGCTGCAACCAAAAAATGGCCGGGCGTTGTGGTGGACGCCTGTAGTCCCAAGCTACTTGGGAGGCGGAGGCAAGAGACTCGCTTGAGCCCAGGAATTGGAGGTTGCTGTGAGCTGTGATACCACAGCACTCGATCCAGGGTGACAGCTTGAGGCTGATTCCATTATGTGGTACCTAAACATATCACTAAGGTGTATGTTAACATCCTCTAAAGCAGCGGTTCTCAACCTGTGGGTCGAGACCCACAGGAACTTTATTAAAAAAAAAAAAAGATACTACAAATTTTGCAAAAATGGAAAGATATGAAGTCAACCTAACTGGTAATTAGAAATCTGGTTTTCTTTCTGCATAATTTTAGAGCAAAATCTAAATTTTCTTTGGGCAAAAATCAGATTATAAGAACGACGATAGGTCACCTAGTTCAATCTCATTTTAAATATGAAGAAATCCAAAGCCTAGAATTACCCCAAATTATAAACTAGTGACTTCTAAATCACCATCCTCCCAATTTGCCTTATTTTCCTATTTGATTTGTCAGTGGCAGATTCCTTAAATGTACAAGGTATTTTTAAAAATAGACGTTCCGTCAGGTGTGGTAGTTCTAATTCTCTGTGGCACTCTGGAAGGCTCTGAGGCAGGTGGACTGTTTGAGCTCAGGAGTTCAAAACTAGTCTGAGCAAGAGTAAGACCCCCATCTCTACAAAAAATGAAAAATTAGGCAGGTGTTGTGGCAGGTGTGTGTAGTCCCAGCTATTTTGGAGGCTGAGGCAAGAAGATCACTTTAGCCCAAGAGTTTAAGGTTGCTGTGAGCTGTGATGCCACAGCTACTCAAGGCAACAGAGTAGGACTTTGTCTCAAAAAAAAAGTTAAACAAAATCTAAAAATATGTTTTTTGCTTATTTTATTTTTTAAATACATGTATTTTATTATTCTTCATTACATTATTCCCCCCCCTCCCGTTTTTTGCTTATTTTAAACAAGATAAAAAATATTTAGTGGGCTAGGCCCTCGTAGCACAGTGGTTACATACACCAAGGCTGGTGGGTAGGAAACTGG
>CAUYON010105408.1:0-14647 GCA_963573935.1 Arctocebus calabarensis
ATATTTGTACCAGAATGTTTGTTGCAGCCCAATTCATAATTGCTAAGTTGTGGAAGAAGCCCAAATGCCCATCAACCCACGAATGGATTAATAAATTGTGGTACATGTATACCATGGAATACTATGCAGTCTAAAGAAAGATGGAGACTTTACCTCTTTTGTGTTTACATGGATGGAGCTGGAACATATTCTTCTTAGCAAATTATCTGAAGAATGGAAGAAAAAGTATCCAATGTACTCAGCCCTAATATGAAGCTAATGTATAGCTTTCATATGAAGGCTAAAACCCAATTATAGCACAAGAATGCAGGGAAAGGGGAAAGGGAGGGGAGGGGAGAGGGGAGGATGGATGGAGGGAGGGCAATTGGTGGAATCACACCTACGGTGCATCTTAGCAGGGTACTGGTGAAATTTATTAAATGTAGAGTATCAATTCTTTATATAGTGGTCAAGAAAATGCCATGAAGGCTATCTCTAACAGTATGATCAAAATATTTCTGTTTGTATATGAAGCACATTCTGCCCTATGATTGCACCAATGTACACAATTATGATTTAATAAAATTATTTAAATAAAATTTAAAAAAAAACTTTGAGCTTGAATACCAATTCAAGATTTTAACCTTCTGCTTATTAAATCCTTTCAGGGTAAGCATCATTTACATTGTATCTGGATTTCTTAAGCAGCCAGGGTCCTTGGTCCCTGGGATTTCAGTAGAGAGTTTTCAGTGGGTCTGTGAACTCCTGAAGATATAACAAAATATGTGCTTGCTCGCATGGGTGCACTCCTGTATGCGAAACTTTCTGAGAATTCTCAAAGGAATCCATGATCAAAAAAATGTTAATATCTATGAATCTCTAAATTCTAGCCTAATTTATCTCATTTAAGAATCCTGGAAAGTCACTGAGCAATCATCTAGCTCATTATGCATGGGAAGTTAATCGCATTCAGATAATTCTCAAAAGTTAAGGTAAGACGCTGGATCAACCCCAGATCTAGTGTAGAGATCTACAACCTGAAATACAACAGCTTATTGGGGATTATGGGGCTAACTTCTGCGTCACTAGAAATGTGGTAGGGAATAAGCAACAGATGAGTTTCTCATCTGACTTTCTTCACCGTCCTAGGTTGGATAAAACACCCATCTGAAGTGGCCACTGCCCAAACCGTTCTTCACGAAGGATGTGAAAAGCCACCTTCCTAAAACAAATATCTGATAAAATATCTGACCCCTGGCTCCAGGGGTTCCCTTGTCTGTTTCTGCCATCTGGTAATGTACATTTCCCACCACTTCCAATCTGGCACCCAATGCTCCCTCCAGACTGAAATATCTGATGCCTGGCTATTGCTGTGCCTTGTGATTCTTGCCACAGCAGAGCCCTCCTTCAAAGGCCCTTTGCCTCACAACCTCCTGCACATCCTTTACAGAAGCAGCAGAAGAGGGCTCACTCACACCTTCCTCGTAGACTAATCCTTTGTCTCCCTTGTGCCTCAACTTTTTTTTTAAGAGACAAAGTCTCGGGCGGCTCCTGTGGCTCAGCGAGTAGGGCGCCGGCCCCATATACCGAAGGTGGCGGGTTCAAGCCCGGCCTCGGCCGAACTGCAAAACAAAAAAATAGCCAGGCGTTGTGTTGGGCGCCTGTGGTCCCAGCTACTAGGGAGGCTGAGGCAAGAGAATCGCTTAAGCCCAAGAGCTGGAGGTTGCTGTGAGCAGTGTGACGCCACGGCACTCTACCCAGGGCGATAAGGTGAGACTTTGTCTCTACAAAAAAAGAGACAAAGTCTCACTTTATTGCCCTCCGTTGAGTGCTGTACTGTCACAGCTCACAGCAACCTCCAACTCCTGGGCTTAGGCGATTCTCTTGCCTCAGCCTCCTGAGTAACTGGGACTACAGGCGCCCAACACAACGCCCGGCTATTTTGCCTCAACTTTGATCTGCTCCGGCAGCTTTTATCACATGCACTGTGTGTCCCTGCTTCCCCTATTCAGTTGTCAGCTCTGTGATTCCAGAAACTACGTTATTCATCTCTTGGTCCCCATTGTCCAATGTGTGGTAGCCAGTCAACAAACATTTGGTGAATTGAATATTCTGTGCATCTAGGGCTGGAGGCCACAGGGTCACATGGCGTAGGAATGAATGAATACGTGGTTCAAGGGGGTGCCCAAGATCAGGATGGCACCCTCGATTCCAGAAGAGAGAATGTTTATCATCCTCCTTAACTGTGTCATTCTCTGGTGTGAGGTAATAAGCTCAGGGGGGAAGGAAAGAGGCCCTTGGCTGAGGGCCGGGAGGTATGTACACCTGGGAAGAGACGGTGTCTTCCAGATGACTGGATTCAAACACTGGGTGTCTGAAAACTCCCCTCGGTGTCCTTGGTAAGGATGTCGTCCTTCTCCTTCCTTCTGACTTCCGCACTTCCCTCTCTGCCCCGTCTTAGTCAGCCTCGTTTTGGACCCAGCTACAAGGAGAGCTAGTAAAGGGAGCCCAAGTTCTTCCTCGATCGCTCCAGGACATAACCTCTTTCTGCCCCGCACATGTTTGAAGATGACCTTTCCTCTCTGGGACACATCATGGCTCTTCTGAGGACCTCACGGGGCACACGCCACCGCACTGCAGGTGACACTCTGCCGTAGTCTGTCTTTTGTCAGCATCCTGCCCCACATGGACAATCGAGACCTCACTGCTTTTCCAAGGAGTATTCTTTTCATTTTGTTAACTGACAAGTAAGAATCGTATATATTTGTGGCATACGACATGATGTCTTGATATGTGCATAAGCCATGGACTGGCTCAGTCAAGACAAGGAACACATCCATCTTCTCACACACTTGTGGCATCTGAGGTGAGAACATTTAAAATTTGCTCTCTTTCGATTATAAAAGTCGGTGTTAATACAGTGTCATACAACTGTGCTGTGCAATAGATCTCCTGGGTTATTTCTGCTGTGTCACTGAGATTTTGTAACCTCAACCAACCTCTCCCTGGTGCTCACCTCCACTCCCAGGCAAAACCTGGTAACCACCATTCTAACTCCCAGGGAGAATTTCCAAAAAGGTGGGCAAGAGCCTCAGGCCAGCTCACTCTCCACCTGGCCCATATCTGGTTGTAAGAAAGTTCAGGTACCCAAAATGCCCACTATGGGCGGCACCTGTGGCTCAGTGGGTGGGGCATCGGCCTCATATACCCAGCCCAGCCCCAGCCAAAGTGCAACAAAAAAATAGCCAGGTGTTGTGGCGGGCGCCTGTACTCCCAGCTACTTTGGAAGCTGAGGCAGGAGAATCACCTCAGCCCCAGGAAGTGGAGGTTGCTGTGAGCTGTGTGACACCATTGCACTCTACCGAGGGTGATAAAGTGAGACTCTGTGTCTACAAAAATGAATGCATAAATAAATAAATACAATAACCAAAAGCCCACTATGTGAGAGTGTGGCCAGTTTCTGTCCCTCTGCCACCTCTAGTCTCAGATTTTTACCCTTCAGTTCCTCCCGGTGTGGCAAGCAACACCCCCCATGCCCTCCCAAATACTAGGGACACACAGTCTGCTCCTCAGGGGTTTCACTAAGCCCTTCTCACCAGGCTGAGGCTGCAGTGGGCTCTCCATGCTTCCTCTTTGAAGGGGAACCAAGAATCACAGCACCTGTCCCCCGCCAAGGAAAGCTGCCTTCCCGGTTCTCTCTCTCCTTCCCTTTTAATGCTCTCTTCTGAAGGAGGGCACCTGTTGTTCTTGGTAGTTCAGTGTGTGCTCCAGGTGAACATCCTAATATAGTAAGACGTTAGGGCTGCTGTGAGAAATGACCAAAATAATCCAGTAATTCACTTAGCACAAAGAGCCCTTTAGGAGTAATAACGTCATCAGTACTGCTGATGTGAAAACTTACTTTCATATACAGATCTAACCAGGCATCTGCCTTTTTAGCTTTCCTTGTTACATATTTTCATTTCCTTTAGGAAAATATACTGTCCCTATTGGGTATGTTTAAAAGAACATTTATGAACTTAAAAAGGACATGGCTACATTTCACATTTCAGCTGTCAATTATTTAGAAACATATTGACTAGATGCGGTGGTTCGCCCCTTGTAATCCTAGCACTCTGGGAGGCAGAGGCAGGAGGATTGCCTGGACTCAGGAGTTTAAGATGACCTTGAGCAAGAGTGAGACCCTGTCTCTACTAAAAAATAGCCAGGCATCAAGATGCATGCATGTATTCCCAGGGACTCGGGAGGCTGAGGCAAGAGCATCAATTGCTTGAGCCTGGGAGTTTGAGGTTGTAGTGAGCTTGATGACACCAGTGTACTCTAGCCTGGGTGACAGAGAGTGAGACTTTGCCAAAAAAGAAAAAAAAGAAAAGAGGGAGGGAGGGTGAAAGAAAAGAAATAGGCATTAGGGTACTTTTGCTGGAACCAAGCATTTTAGAAGAGGTAGCATTTATTTTATTTATATACATATTGGAACTTCCTTTAGTCTGACCCCAAACTTCCAAATTCAACTTAAGCTCACATGCATACAGAACAATATGTTTTACTGGACTTAGGGAAGTTTGTGACAATACAAAAATAAGATTCTCTGCTAAAAGAACATAGAAATTTTTCATTAAGTAAAACAGAAAAGAATCTTTTCATAAATAAGCTGAGATTGAATAAAAAAGAGAAATCACAATGTATTAGAAATGAAAAGAGAGCTGATACCATGGAGGACAGGGAAGCTATCAGACTGGAAGAGGACTCCAGTGGAGCCTGTGATGTGGGGAGTTCTGGGAGGAGGTTACTTTTTGGGGGGGGATTCATCGAGGGTACAAGAAACCATGTTACACTGATTGCATTTGTTGGGTAAAGTCCCTCCCACAATTGTGCTCCACCCCCAAAAGGTGTGACACACACCAAGACCCCACCCCCCTCACTGCTTCCCTCTCTCTGCTCCTCTTTTCAGGAGGTTACGTTTTAACAGCCACAAAAGTCCAGGTGGGATGGTGTGCAGTCCACACAGAGATCCCCATTCTCTGCAAACATTCGTGGAACATTAACTATCACTGACCATATGCTAGACCATCAAACAACTCTGAAGGAATTTCAAAGTATTAAAATCCCACAGAATATGTTCTCTGGTTACAGTAGAATTAAGCTAGAAATTTATGACATGCACAAACATACACCATTATTGAATTCCTGGGATTTTATTGTTTGTTTGTTTGGGGGGGGTGGTAATAAAAAAAAAACTTCTAAGTTATCAATGGGCCAAAAAAGAAATCACAAGAGAAATTGTACAATATTTTTAAATGACTGGTAACAAAATACTACATACTAAAACTTGCAGATGCAGTTAAAATATGAAGAGAGAAATATATAACCCTCAGTTTAGAACCTTAAAAATATTAAAAAAGAAGAAAAGTTAAAAGTCCATTATCTAAGAATTCATCTCAAAAATTTAGAAAAAGATCAGGAAATTAAACCCAAAGATAGGAAAGAGAAGGAAATAATAAAGACAAGGTAAATAAAATATAAAACAAACATATGGTAGAGGAAATTAGCAAAGACAAAAATCGGTTCATTGAAAAGCCTAATAAAATTGAAAAATCCCTGTCAAAACTATTGGGAAAAAAATGAGAAAAATAATAAATTACCAATATAAAGAATAAAATAGGAGGATATTATTATAGATGCTGCAGATTTAAAAAACTTAAAAGTGGATAGCTGTCCCCTTGACGTAATGTGATGAGAATGGCTCACTGCTTTTCCTCCCCGAAACCAGTAACCTTAGCCCTCCCCTTGAGAAAAACAACAGAAAATCTAAATTGAGGGACATTCTAAAAAACACCTGACCAGAGCTCCTCAAAACTGTCAAGGTCACAAAAAAACAAGGAAGTTCTAAGAAAGCAGAGATGCAGCAACTAAATGTAACACTCTGGATGACATCCTAAAACAGAAAAGAAAAGGTGTTAGTCATAGAATTAACAATACTGTGTTGTATACTTAAAAATTTATTAAGAGAGTAGATCTTATGTTAAATGTTCTTACCAAAAAAAATTACAAAAAGAAGGAGGAGAATGAGGGAGAAAACTTTTAGAACTAATGACTGTATCTATGTTTATAGCTTTGTTTATGGTAAAGGCCTCACAGTTGTGTACCAGTGAACCCATCAAGAACATATGAAATACGCACACATTTTTGTATGTCAGCCATACCTCAACTTTTACAACTTTTACAGGCATTAAGGAAAAATTAATGAAATTCAAATAAAGTTCAGAGTTTAGTTAGTCTGATAATGCATCAACATTAGTTCATTAGTGATGACAAATGTACCATAATAACGTCAATTGTTAGCAATGCTGGAAATGGAAAATGAGATGTTACGAGAAATCTCTGTACTATTGTTTCAATCTAAACTATTCTAAAATAAAGCTTTATTTAAGAAAAGAGTATAAATTAATATTATTAATATTATGACTACAATGCTAATAAATTACAAATTTAAATGAAATACATAAATTCCTACAAAGAGAAAACTTACATAAACTGACATAAGCAGAAATAGAATGTACAGATAGCCCTATAACATAACTATTTAAAAAAATTAAATTTGTAATTTAAAATCTTCCCATTGGGTGGTGCCTGTGGCTCAGTGAGTAGGGTGCTGCCCCCATATACCAAGAATGGCAGGTCCAAACCTGGCTCCGGCCAAACTGCAACAAAAAAACAGCCAGGTGTTATGGCGGGTGCCTGTAGTCCCAGCTACTCGGGAGGCTGAGGCAAGAGAATCATTTAAGCCCAGGAGTTGGAGGTTGCTGTGAGCTGTGATACCACAGCACTCTTCTGAGGGCAATAAAGTGAAACTCTGTCTCTAAACAAATAATAATCATAATAATAATAAAACCTTCCCACTAAAACCTCGGGCCCGAAGAACTTCATTGGGTGAATTGTACCTAATACTAAAAGAATAAGGCCATTCTTGCACAAACTGTTTCAGGAATTAAAATAAAGGGAACAATTTTTAACTCATTTTAATTCTATAAAACTTGATATCCACATTACAAAAAGAACAATTGTAGGCCCATCTCACTAATAATATAGACAATGATCTCAAATGCTAGCAAAATGAATCCAGTGATACATTAAAAGGTTAATACTGTATGACATAACCAAGTTGAGTTTATTTCAAGAGTGAAAAGTTGATTTAAAGCTTGAAAATCTGGGTGGCACCTATGGCTCAGTGGGTAGGGCACTGGCCCCATATACCGAGGGTGGCAGGTACAAACCTGGCCCCGGCCAAACTGCAACAAAAAAATAGCCAGGTGTTGTGGCGGGCACCTGTAGTCCCAGCTACTTGGGAAGCTGAGGCAAGAGAATCGCCTAAGCCCAGGAGTTGGAGGTTACTGTGAGCTGTGATGCCACAGCACTCTACTGAGGGTGATAAAATAAGACTCTCAAACAAAAAAATAATAATAAGATAAAGTTTGAAAATCTGTGTAACTTATCACATTAACAGATAAGCATCTCAAAATATGCAGAAGAGCTCTTATTACTGATAAAAATTAACATACTAGGAGTAGCAGGGAACTTCTTTAATCTGATAGCATAATTGTATAATAAAAAATTAAAAGTTATAGATAAAACATTGTAATTAATAAGTTTGCAATGTTACTGGATACAAGACCAAAATATGAAATGCAATTATACTCCTGTGAGACAGGAATAAACAGAAAATTAAAAATTTAAAGGTAGCATATATAATACCATCAAAATTCCTTTATACCTAGAAATAAACATAGTGCAGATATAAAAGCCCTA
This sequence comes from Arctocebus calabarensis, assembly GCA_963573935.1. Classification (NCBI taxonomy): domain Eukaryota; kingdom Metazoa; phylum Chordata; class Mammalia; order Primates; family Lorisidae; genus Arctocebus; species Arctocebus calabarensis. Next base: position 7,786 of record CAUYON010105408.1, read on the forward strand.
CACACAGAAGATGTAAAATATTACCGAAAGAAATTTAAAAAAACTTCTTGAACTTCTTTGGAATTAATTTTGGCATAACTTAGTTTTTTTCCAATTAGTGTAGTAACTGTTTCAGCACAAACTGGATATTTCTTTGCCGATTGGAAATGTCATATTTCTCATACCCCCAAATTTTGTTTATTCTTGGAGCAGTTTCTGAGATTGTTTCACTGATTCATCAGTCTAATCTTATAAAAATTCAAAACTAGTTTATTTATTTATTTTTTTTTCAAAACTAGTTTAAATAGGTTGCACATGTAGCTCAATGAGTAAGGCCACAGCCACGTACACCAAGGCTTGTGGGTTCAAGCCCAGCCCAGGCCTGCTAAACAACAATTACAACTGCAACAAAAAAAATAGCTGGTGTGTGGCAGGCTGTAGTTCCAGCTACTTGGGAGGCTGAGACAAGAGAATCACTTAAACCCAAGAGTTCAAGGTTGCTGTGAGCTGTGACACCACGGCACTCCTCCAAGGGTGACATAATAAGACTCCATATCAAAAAAAAAAAAAAAAATACTAGTTTAAATATTATAGCTGCTAAAAAAACAGAATTTCAACACATTTAGCTTAATGATGTAATTGGTGTTTGTTAATGATTCATGAACTGGGCAGCATTCCATCTAAAAAACAGAAGGAGCTTCCATGGACATGGCAGAATAGTTGGTTTTCATAAGAAAGCCTGAACAAGAACAAAGAAACAGCATAATGCAAACAGCCACATCCGTAACGAGGTTACTTCAGGTGCCTTTCCTCGTAAGGAGCAAAGCAGAGGAGGACTTCTTATCATGCCAGCTCACAGCCTGGGTCCTGTCCAGTTGGTGACTCTGAATCGCCTGGGTTTGTTGTAAAAACTGGCCTGTTAGGGAATTTTCCTGTTTTTTTTAAAGTTTCAGTTTGATGATGTGGCACCTATCACAAGGAACTCCATTTTGGTTGGTCTGTTGGTGCCCAGTGCAGTGCTCAGTCCAAAGCAATGGCTTCCCATAAGTTTTGTTTAGCCTATACTTGTATTTATAATATATTTCATTATTAAATTAGATGATTCCATCGTCACTTCATCTTTTTTAAACTTCTTGGCCATTTCTGTGTGCTTACTGTTTGAAATGCGCATCACAATTCCTTTGTTTTTTGTCCCCCAAATAACTAATAGTTCTTTTTTTTTTTTGACTGGAATTGTAAAAAATCTTGTTGGTTAACCTAAACAAGGCAGTAACTGAGGCTGGTTTATGATACTAAATCTTCCCACCCAGTAATATACACTTCAGCTTTCCTGTGTCAGCCATGTTAAAACGTAAACCTGAAATTACTAAATCTTCCATTGTCATAAGAATCGTGACCAATTCATGGAGAATTTTGATGTAGAAAGTCCTGGATTCCAATCACAGCTCCATCACTTTCTAGCTATAGGACCATGGAATACATAAGCAATCTTTCTAATCCATAATTTTCTCGTAGAAAATTTTATAGAGTTTTTCTGAAAATTAAAAGAGATGACGGATGAACTACTTAGCACATGGCTTAACACAGAGTCACGCTCAAATTATACCAGCTGCCTTTGTTGTTACTATCATTCTCTACTCTATCAGTTCAACTTCTTTTACATGAAGGTATTCAATAAATGTTTGTCAAATGAATGTATATGCGTGTGTTTTTGATATGAGGAATTACAGTTCTTGACTCCACTGACATTTATACTGGAAATAAGGTAGGACAGGAACCATGTGCTTTCTTGATAGCCTAAAGGTAAATACACCATCATCCCACTCTGCTTTCCCAGTTGGTGCTCCAGTTACCCAGGGCGGAAAACAATAAACTCCCAGCTTCAAAATAGTGACAAATATCCCTTACCTTTTCTAAGAACAAACTTCTACTAAGAAATTCAGGGAGAAAATATTTCTTATTGGGACTGTTTTGGAGAAGAATAACAATTTTGCCTATTACCAAAAAAAAATGACTTAACACTTATTGGGGGAGACCTATTTATTTCTGTCTAGATGCTCAAAGTTAAGACTTCCCTGTTACAGATACAGAAATCTCAGATACCGAAAATTACATGAAGAAGGCCTGCAGGGCTTCCAGGAAGAGAAACGTGATAAGGAAAATGGAGTTGCCAGCCCCACAGCCGTCAGCTCTTCCTGGCAGAGCCTGCTCCTACATTGTGAGCGAGCAGAGAGTGGTGTCCTCTGATTAGGCATGAGGCAGTAACAACAACAACAAAAAACCCTCGAGTTCATTCTGTATTCAAGGTGGGCTGCTGTTGAACAATTTGTTTCACAACCAAAAGTTGACAGAACAAATCCAAAACATTTCTGTATACATGTTTACATGGGCGGCGATTGGCATCCGCAGTGGGTCTGAAGGTGTGCCTGAAGTCCCTTATGCTTTTTGTAACATTTTCAAATTCATTGCTGTCTTCTAGATGACAGGAAATTCAGGTCTGCCTTCCTCCTGGGAGATCTTTATTCACAGACAAGTCAAAAACCCTTGACAAAAGGCAACCAAGGGAACTTGTTGACCTTTCAGCTGTCTGCCTAACATCAGTGCAAGTATTGTTCCCTGATAAAACAAGAAATTCAATTTAAGGGGAAATTTAGAAGGCATTTGAGGCACTCTCATTTTATTTTGCCTCTTGGGCTGTCTTTCAAACTGAGAACAAAATGTAAATAAACAAGACCTGTGCTCTCATTCCAAGGATTCAATAACAAATATCGGGTCTCCCAGCTTGATGTAAATGAGACATTGTCTGTCTCCTTATTTGTCTCTCCTTTTAGCCATTTGTTGGATTTTTTGGTTGTTGTTGAATTTCTTTCTTTCCCTTTCCCACGTACATACACACACAAATACACGCACACACACAAAAATTACTAACAAGTTAAAGCTTCACTTTTGGGGGTAGATCATTCTTTCTTTCTTTTTCTTATACCATTTGTTAAATTTTGAAAAGCAGTATTCATTTATAAATAAAAAAAGGGAACAAATCTCATGCCAGCGATGAACTCCGAGACATTCTTTATTTGTATGATGTATCCAAAGTGAAGGTACTCAAGAGATTGTTCATCTTTTTGTTGAACAAGAGCAGATTATTTAGGTTGTAATCATTTTTATTCTAGCACATATTGACTAAGGAAAAATTTCTGTTTCCCTTGGAGATGATGAAGGCATTCATTCAACAAACAATTATTTACCATCAGGAACTGGGCCAAGATTCTAAAGTAGAATCTGTCAGAGAGGCTGCCTGAAGGAGAGGCAGCGGAGACCCTGAAGAGAGTCAGTGGCAAGGCCAGGTCTTGTTCACCAAACCACGTGAATTGTATTCATAGCTCTAAAAGGAAACTCTCCGACATGAAGCACTCACAAAGTATTCTATTTCTGTTTAATAGAATCTCATATTCCCATAATTTCTACAGAGACCTCACATTTGAATCCATCCCCGCTAACCTCAGCACTTTTGAGTAATGTAATAATTCAGTGCACTATTGGGGTGCCTTAGGAGGGGCCGAGAAAGAAGAAAGAAGTCTTTTTAGATCTTTCAAGTCTTTCTTTTTTAGGGCAGTTTGCTGTGCTTACACGACATAGTACAAGGAAGCATAATAATGGAGCAACTCTGAGGACCTCTTAACATCTACAGAGGCATCAGTTACTAGAAGGAATGTGCTGTGGGCGCCTGCCCTTAAGAACTCTGCCTTCTTCCGGGCAAGCGTTGCTGGGGGTAGAGATGTTCTTTCTTTTACCTCTGTACTCTCCATCCCATCAGGTCTCCTAGGATAAAGTCATTTATCATAGTTTCTAACCAAAAAAAAATCTCAAAACATAATGGTTAACTGCTAAGCTAGAAAACAATTATCGGTTTCATCCTCCCGTAAACTCAATTCTCTGCCTGTAGACAGGAGCCTGAATCTGAACTCAGAAAAATTCATCCAAGGACGAGTGCATCCTCTCCCTGGATGGCTCCCCTCTGGCTCATCTACTGAGAAGATAATTCCCAACCAACGGGTCAATACAAGGACACGGACTCCGGGCCTGCCTGGGACAGGGCCAAGGACCAGATGGAAAGGTGTCTTTTATAGGGTTTGCCACCGACTGATTCCTGGGGGCCTCCAGTGCAGCTGGGAGCCTGGCTCTCTGAACTAACCTGTCCCACCACGGCATGGCAAAGGAGAAACTGGGCGAAAGTATGCACGCATTATTTTGCACACATTTCAGTCCCTGATTGAAATATAATCTCAGAAAGCCAGTGCCTGTGATCAGGTTTGAATATGTGTTCCTTGTAAAACTAATGTCAAAATGTAGTTGCCATCAGGACATTGGTTAGGTCATGAGGGCTCCACCCCCAGGAACGAAGCAATGCTGTTCTCTTGGGAGTGGTTTCCCCCATCTTGCTTCCTTTCTGCCCCTCTTGCTCTCTCTTTTCTTCCCTAGCTCCCTTTGGCATCCTTTCTTTGCTCTTCTGCCAGGCGATGCCTCCTACCACGTCCTAACACAGCAAGAAGGCTCCCCTAGATGCCAGCATCTTGATACTGAACTTCCCAGCCTGCAGCACGGCGAGCCAATACATTTCTGCTTATTATAAATTATCCGGTCCGTTAACATTCTGTTATAGTAGTACAAAAAGGCTCAGAGAGCCACTCCTACTCTCATTAGAAAATTCTAGAAACTCACAACCTAATTCCCCAGGGCCCACGGCGTTGTGATTAGAATGTCTGCATAGTTCCATGGTCACATGACCTTCAGCTCTGGGTGCTGGTCACAGAACCCTCAGCCCACAGGCTGCCCCCGCAACTGTGGTGGCCTTTGGCATTGCCGGACCATGAGGCCAGACACCAGGCAAAGTAAAGCCTTGGACTCATTCTGGGCGCTGTACCAGGAGAATTGGCATCATTGGCTTTCAGTTTGCTTTTATCTTGACCCAGAAAGAAATACTTTACACCACTCTGTAAGCAAGTTGTATACACACTGTACACACACACACACACGCCCCTAGCTTGCTCAGAACATTTTTGAGACTACTGACAATAGGACCACAAATATATATGCATTTGTTTAATTAAGTGCATGGAACAGAATGAAGCTGTGTGGTACAAATGATGAAATACCTACCACATGTATGACATTTTATGCCTATTTGGAGGTGGACAAGGATGTGACAAAGATTCTTTGCATGACCCAACTTTACTCAGTTTCTGAACATTCTCCTAAACCCATCTGCGTACTTCCTGGTAAAATACAGTTGTAGCCATCCCTGCTAAATCAACTTAGCAAGAACCACCCCCCAATATCTGACCACTCTTGATATCTGATTGAGTTCCTCATTTCCTGTACCACCACCCCAGGGGGTATCAGATCACCCTGGCCTCTCGTTAGCAAGAATCCTGTTAGACCAGGTTAGCCAGAATCCACCTCACCTCTGATATTTCCTCTTAGTAATTTTCCATCCACTGACCCCTACCCTACCTCTCTCTATTAATTCCCACCTGCCCATGTCCTATTGAGAATGGAGCCCAGTCTCCCTTCCCCATGCAAGATCACTGTAGTGAACCCCACACCTATCTTGATCCTCAATAATGTCTTCCTAACCACGCGTTAACAAGTACTATTGAATAATGATTTTAACAGATGCTCAGTGGAATGTAAGACCCTGCTAATGGGCAATGCCTGAACAGTAGTGTGAACCGTACAGGGCATCACTCTCTAGTTCCTTCTGTTGTTTACCCATAGATTGAAAGACTGAGAATGAATCTGAAATGGTGGATTTCTCCGTCCGTGTTTCTGCTTCACTTTTTCCTCACCCTGTGTGCCTGTGTAACTTAAACATATTTTCTTTTCACAATTAGGCTCACACCGGAAGTTAAGCCCTGCATCATGCCTGAGACTTTTTTAATTAACCACCGTGGTGTGTCCATTGCTTTGGACTTTAGCTATCCACCCCGATGGGGCCTGGCTCTCTGTAAGCCTGCATGCATGTTCCTTTCCTGCTGCCTTCACCACAGTAGCAGAAACGGCTGCTGTAAAACTATGTCACAAAGGATAGGGATCAGGCCTCATTCATCTCTGAATCTTGAAGCTTAGAGTGTGGCATAGCCATTGCTCAATACATATTTATTGTGCGAATGAATAGATCGATGGATGACCTCAAAACCCCTTTCTGCATTCTTTCCCTCAGCCAGCCTAAGGATCTTATGGCAGTCTTTCATTGGAGAGAAATCTACCTCTAGGGGAAGAAATTATTTTGTTTAGCTTTAATTGTCTGGACTTCTTTAAGACTACTCCATACTTGTATAGTAAGACAGGTAGGACCACAAATATATATGCATTTGTTTAATCAATGTAACCTGGCCCCCACCAACTATACTTAGCCCTGTCCTAGTAAAATACCTGCCCCAAGCCCTTAATGTCTACTTGAAATGCATCAAAGAATTAGTCGTGTGAGATCCACACCAAAGCGAGATTGTAGAATGCACCACCTAATCCACCCTGCATCTTATTCAGCACCCGGGTCCACAGTAGCAAAGGTTTTCTCATTGATCCTGTCCACACAAAAATCAACTTTTACTTGAAAAAAATCAGTCATATAGTAAGATTCAGGTTTAAAGACAATTCTTCTCTTTTTTTTTTTTTATTGTTGGGGATTCATTGCGGGTACAAGAAACCATGTTACACTGGTTGCATTTGTTGGGAAAAGTCCCTCTTACAATCGTGTTTTGCCCCCAAAAGGTGTGGCACACACCAAGACCTCAAGACCCCACCCCCCTCACTCCTTCCCTCTCTCTGCTCTTCCTTTCCCCACCCCTCCCTCATTCTTCCTCTCTCTGCTCTCCCCTTCCTT
>CAUYON010105412.1:0-17905 GCA_963573935.1 Arctocebus calabarensis
ACCTCCAATTCCTGGTCTCAAACGAGTCTGCTGCCTCCGCCTCCCAAGTAGCTGGGACTACAGGCGCCCACCACAACGCCCAGCCATTTTTTGGTTGCAGCCATCATTGTTGTTTGGCGGGCCCGGGCTGGATTCGAACCCGCCAGCTCAGGTGTACGTGGCTGGCACCTTAGCCCGTTGAGCTACAGGCGCTGAGCCCCTAACACCTTTTGAGACCCAGTTGGCTTCCTTTATTCTAATTCTGAAATTGATATAGTGTTTGTCTCTGTGCAAAGACGATGGCTGGGAGTTAGGGTGGGATGTTAGCATGGGCCCGGGCACCACCAAGGCCTGGCTATGAATTTGGACAAGTTGTCCCTCTTCTCTGGGTCTCAGTTTCCTAGTTTTAAATTGGAAAGTGGAATCTCAGGCTGGTCTGTATCACATGGCCGTTGTGGGGGTAAAGTGTAGTCGTGGAAATGCCTGTTTTCACTCAGACCCTCCCAGAGTTACATTTTCTGTTCATCATTGTCTTCATAGACCCTGGGAGAGTACCTGGCATATCATAGGAGCTTAACAAAAACATGCTGGTGGCGGCACCTGTACCTCAGTGGTTATGGTGCTGGCCACATACACCCAGGGCTGGGTTCGAACTCGCTAAACAGCAATGACAACTGCAACAAAAATAGCTGGGTGTTGTGGTGGGCACCTATAGTCCCAGCTACTTGGGAGGCTGAGGCAAGAGAATCACTTAAGCCCAAGAGTTGGAGGTTCTGTGAGCTATGATGCCACAGCACTCTACCAAGGGGGACAGCTTGAGACTCTGTCTCAAAAAAAAAAAAAAAAGCCAAAACTTGTCGAATAAATCACTGTAAAAGTGCTCATCAGCTGTAACATAACGTCTCTGCAGAGGACCATGTTTGTTGCGGCTCATGCTGACTTATGGCCCCTCCAACCATACTGGCTCCTTCAGACAAGATGGAGAACAGGAAATACGACTCCACGGATCCCCTCTCCTGCCATCTCCTTTCCCAGCAACAAGCTGGGGCAAAATCTCCCATGCTTACTCTTCAATCTTTCACATTCTGAATATCTTTATACTTTCTTGATGCTTTCACATCATTATCGTATTTAATCTTATTCCAGGTGTTGAAGGAAGCAGGTTAAGTGCAGACACCAAGGTTCAACATGGTGACGTGGCCTGCTCAGGGAAACACCATGTGGAAGCAGCTTCAGGCATATCTGCCCTTCCCTGCCCTCCCTCTCTGTCCATGATCATCAGGAATACCCCCTGCGGTGGATGCTGTTCCCTCCACTAATGACCATGACCGCAAGACTCATCACAGCAACCCGAGCACTCATCAATTCACGAATGGATTAACAAATGGTGGTATGTGTACAGCATGGAATACTATTCACCTACACAAAAATGGAGACTTCACATCTTTTATGTTTACCTGGGTGGAGTTGGAACACATACTGCTTCGTAAAGTATCTCAAGAATAGGGGGAAAGTATCCAATACACTCAATACTATTATGAAACCAATATATAAACACTTAGACACTCATAGGAATGATAGAACACAAATATAATCTAGCAAAGGGGAGAGGTGAGGAAGGGAAGAGGGTGGAGAAGAGGAAGGGCAAATGGAGGGAGGAGGGAGGACATTTGGAGGGAGGACCTAAGGTGCACAGTGCAAGGGTATATTTCAAAATAACTGAGAGTAAATTTTAAATGTCTTACCACCAAAAAGTAAATAAGTGAGGTGATGGCGATGGCAATGTTAATCAGTTTAATTTAAGCATTCAATGTTGTATATGGAATCATCAAGTTGTACTCCATAAATGTATATAGTTATAATTTTAATTAAAAATTAATTAAAAAAATATAATTGGTTCAAAAAAAAGACGACCCATCCCAGGTGGCTCTCCAGGAACTCTTTCTTGGCATTCAAAGCCTGGCCTGGAGCCTCTCCAAGCTCCTATCCCACTGAATCTCAAGGTGACCTTCCAAGCTCCCATCCCACTGAATCTCAAGGTGACCTCTCATAGCATCACCAGCATAAAGGTTCTTGCTAATGTCACAGAAAGGAATTTCAGGACGCCTGCACACAACCGACCAATAGAGACACGTTTATTGAGTGACAGCCGACAGGCTCAGAAAAGGTTTGTACAGAAGGGAAGGTGCTCCCCCAAGAGAGGGAGTGGGCAGGCTCAGAAAAAGGCAACTGCCCAGAACCCCGAGCAGTTACCGTTCTCATTTGTTGAAGCCCAGTGTTCATTCTGTTCTTACTTGTAGTTCCCATTTTTCCCACAAGGTTGTCGGGGGACACAAACCCACAATGTTCACTTACTACAATTGTGATAGATGGTGGAAAGGTCACTTTGTACCTGTGCAACGCTGGGAATTTTCTTCTCAAGGCTGTTCATTCACGGGCACCTGCGGTCCCAGCTACTTGGGAGGCTGAGGCAAGAGAATCGCTTAAGCCCAAGAGTTGGAAGTTGCTGTGAGCTGTGATGCCCCAGCACTCTACTGATGATGACATAGTGGGACTCTGTCTCAAAAAAAAGACTGCTCATTTAAGGGCTGTTTGTTGGAACCAGTTGTCTTACGTTTCCATTTCCTCTTCTCCCTGCTCACACCTAACTGTCCACCTTCTACAACAGTAGCAGAACCTGGTCTGTGTCTGCCGCCTGAGACCTTGCAGAGGGCGGGGTCTGGTGGTTCATCTTTATGTCTATGCACTTCTCAGAAAGTCTGATAAGTGAATGGATGGATGAGCAAGGCACAGAGGGATCACATGGTTTGCCTAAGGTCACTCACTCAGCTAGGGATTATAAATTGAAAAACAAACGTTTAGAAAAAGTTGAATAAATGTACAGTGAACTCAGGTTTTCTCTAAGGATTTTTTAGAATCTGATGCCAGGTGTTCTGGCTTCTAGCGCTATGTGCTCCCCACTGCTCTCTCATGGTGCAAGGGGGGATGTCCCTGGACCTGTTGTTTACAGGTTGTTAAGGAACTGCAAAAGCTTGAAAATCTCGCCCAGAAAGGTGAATGGTGTCCCTCAGCCCCCTTTGCTAAAGAGCAGGCCTAGGGTCATTCCCCACCTGGTTGCACCACTTTCCACACTGTGTGTCCCTGAGCAGGTCACTTCCCCATGTTGAACCTTGGCTTCCGCACTTGACCTGCTTTCTTCAACAATTGGAATGAGTTGCTGGCTGGGTGCCGGACTCGTGCCTGTAATCCCATATGAGGTACGGGAACCCAAAATGAACTCTGGGAGGCCAAGGTGGGTAGATTGCTTGAGCTCGGGAGTTCAAGACCAGCCTGAGCAAGAGCAAGACCCCATCTCTACTAAAAAATAAAAGAACTAGCTGGGTGTTGTTATGGGTTCCTGTAGTCCCAGCTGCTCGGGAGGCCGAGACAAGACTATCTCTTGAGCCCAGGAGTTTAAGGTTGTTGACTCTGTCTTAAAAAAAAGAAAATTGGAATGAGATTAAATATGATAATGAACTTGAAATGCATTTTGGGTTCCCATACCTTGTAAGACAAGTAATTGCACTCAGACTGTCCTGTAGCCTACGTGATTTCTGAACTTCTCAAACCCCTCTATCAGGGCAAAGGAAGGGGTGCCAATGGTCTATGCCCCATCTGCACCCCACTGGGAGCTCCAGCAAAGCTTGTTAACTACTGTTGTTACTGCTGCCGCTGCAGGCCTGGAAGTCAGGGCACCAAAAGTTGAAGTGTCTTGTCTTGATTTCAGTTTCCCTGAAATAGATCCTGGACAAGGATGTGAGTACAAAGACTCTTTTGGGAAGTGATTGTAGACAAAACACATCAGGGAGGGGAAAGTAAGATAAGGAAGGGAAAAAGGCCAATAAAGGGATGTTGTCAAGCCAGTTACCCATGTGGGCAAGTGGAGCCTGCCCTAGGGGGGAAGTGTATGAGGGGGTGCAGGGCACGCTGTGGAGTCAACGAGGTGAGGAATCCAGGAGCTCTGCCCTCGCCTGCTGCGTTGCTGAGGGCTGCTTGGGGACCTTCAACTTTCTGGCACTTCTGGTTTGCCAGCCATGAGGCTGTTCTAAGTGGTCAGCCTTGGATGTGCAGAAGTGAATGCCAAGGCTACGTGGGCAGGACCCAGGCAGGGCCACTGAGGTTTCAGGCTGGCTCAGTGTCTTTTGGGCTTCATCCACAGCTTCTGCAAGAGGGAGGTAACAATCCACCTGCCAGCTGGGCTGTGGTGAGGCCAGAGGAGATGAAGGCACGTGACACCGTGTGGTAAGGTGAAGGAGGATGATGACAACTGACAATTAGGACTAATGACAACCGCCCATCTCTTGGCACATTGAAGAGAGACTTAAAATCAAATGCCAAAGAGAAAGCCAGGCAGGTTGACTCCAGGAAGAAATGGCTTTACATTCAGATGTGGATGAAATTTCTGAGCTGGGTAAAGACAGAGATAGGAATTCCCTCAGCTGTACCAATCACTGGTCAATTCGTACCTACCCACGCCCAGACTTCAGGGAGGAAAAATTCATTTCTTCTTAGCTCCAACCTTTGGTTCAATTATTATTCCCTCATGGCTGGGTGCCCATAGCTCAGTGGTTACGGCGCTAGCCACATGCTCTGGGGCTGCTGGTTCCAATCCAGCCCGGGCGTGCTAAACAAAACAAAACAACAACAACAACAACAACAAATTATTATTCCCTCATGGGCAGGAAGTTCCAAAGAGAGAAGAAACTGCTAAGTAATGAGGGCTGTTTACTGTTCTGCAGGACAGGGTGGAATGTAGTGGGAACAGATGAAACTCTGCCCCACTGGGTGCAGGTCATTGAAAGGCTGGCATGAGTAATTTATAAGCTCTCTTCCTTGAAGCTCTAGAAGTTTCAAAACAGGGAGAGGTAAGGAGAATGAAGGAAAGGGCTAAGACAGGGACAGAGGTGTCTGTGTATTCCGCCCTTTGCCCATTCCCAGGCTGCCGGCAGCAAATCTACTTGACACTAATCTTGTTGGAAGAATTGACTGTAATTCGGTTCACTTGTTGCGGGTAGGGGGTAATCAGATTTGTGTGAACTTTCACGAGTCTTCAAAGGCTTCATGTATCTTGATGGATGTGGTCTTTAAACTGCCTGTGGCCTGCCTGATCTTAGGATGGGAGAGGAGGCACTATGGGCTGGTGGGGAGGAGCGGTTCCAGAGCCCAAAGGGATGCACAGACCCACTGGCTTTTCTCACCCCCACGTGCAGGCCTTCATGACGCCCTTTCCTCGTGATTTGGCTTCAAAGATGATAGAGGTTCCACTGATGGCCCAGTTTATGTTAACCTAAAAAATCACAGGATCAATACATTTGGGAATGAGAGTTTTACTTTTTTTTAAAGGGTTACCACCTGCAAGGCTGCTTTTCTGACAGGCTGGAAAGAACAGCCTCCCCCTAAGACCAGAGACAGGCACTTTCAAGGGATGGAGGGGTAAGACAGGAATTTAAGCTGAGTGGGTTGGCCAAGCATGTTGAATGTTGGCCTCCTTTCAACATGAGGACCTACGGATATTCACGAAGGTGGTCCCATGCGTATTGAATGAACATGCATTTTACATATGACCCATGTTCACCTTGAGGTAGGGACTTAACATCTAAATCTAGTACAGTGAGGCCCTATACATCAAAAGGTCTTTTCGGAACACAAGGCACTCAAGTGCATGACCTGTGTATCCCAGTCAGAACCAGTCCGCAATTAAAGTGGTCTTTTAGCATGAGAAAGATACTGAATCAGTCTCTTATCCAATCAAAGGTGACTATGTGGAACAGCATAGGGGTCGGTGTCTGGTGGTAGAACTGCAAATTGCTTTAATATTGCTTCAAAGCCAGTGCTTATTTAGCTAGAAATAAGAAAAAGAAAAACCTTATGCCAGGTAGAACTGTAGATGTAGGGGTGTGTGGCTTAACTCTTGCCTAGAATGGCTTTAGGTCCTGTTTATATGAAGTCTGACAATTAAATCTGAGAACTCGTAGGAAATGTGCTACACACCTCATTGCTGAATGTCACTCTGGTCACCTTTGTAGTGCTCCCCTGGGGAAGCTGTGCACCAAGGCCAATACCTAGTCCACCCTTCAAAGCACTTTTGGAACTCTTTTTTGGGAATGGCCGTCATTGTGGTACTCTTGATGTCTCACATGTTATCAAAATAATGTCTTCCTTTCAATATTTCCTTTATCTTTGGATAAAGAAAAAAGTCTCTGGGGGGCGCCTGTGGCTCAGTGAGTAGGGCGCCGGCCCCATATACCAAGGGTGGCGGGTTCAAACTTAGCCCTGGCTGAACTGCATCAATACCCGGGCGTTGTGGCGGGCGCCTATAGTCCCAGCTACTCGGGAGGCTGAGGCAAGAGAATTGTCTAAGCCCAGGAGATGGAGGTTGCTGTGAGCAGCGTGACTCCACGGCACTCTACCGAGGGCGACAAAGTGAGACTCTGTCTCTACAAAAAAAAAAGTCTCTGGGGGCCAGATCAGGTGAGTGGGGAGGGTGTTTTAAAACAGTTATTTGTTTGCTGACTAAAAACTCCCTCCCAGACAGTGCCCTGTGAGCTGGTGCCTCATCGTGATGCAAGAGCCACGCCTTTCCCTTGTTGAGATTTTCAGTTAAGATTCTCTGTTTCTGGCTTGGCACCTGTGGCTCAACGGGCTAAGGCACCAGCCACAAACAACTGAGCTGGCGGGTTCTAATCCAGCCCAGGCCGCCAAACAACAATGACGGTGGCGGGCACCTGTAGTCCCAGCTACTTGGGAGGCGGAGGCAAGAGACTCCCTTTAGCCCAGGAATTGGAGGTTGCTGTGAGCTGTGATGCCACCGCACTCTATCCAGGGTGACAGCTTGAGGCTCTGTCTCAAAAAAAAAAAAAATTCTCTGTTTCTCTACCCACATTTACTTGGTTTGATATGCTTCTCACCATCAGCTGATGATTTTGACACTTGATTCAAATGAATTTTTGCAATGTTTTTGTTAGTTCTGCTCCTGACTGGCCACACTATCCTCTTTTCATCAGTAACACTTTCTCTCTGCTCAGAAAAACATTTAATCCATTTACTGCTGTTTTCTTCCTGTCATTATCTCCATAAATTTGGACTAACATATCCCTGATGATTTCACTTTCACTCTTGCCAAGTTGAACAAGAAATTTAATGTTTGTTCATTGCTCGAATTCAAGCTCTGACATTCTCACAACGGAACACAAAAACACACAACAACAATAAGGAACGCCACTCAGCAAGGCACTGCCACCCATCAACACGAACCCAGCAGTGATATGTTAAGGGTATGAAACCTTATTGAGCTGTTTGCTGCCACTGTAAGTGCACAGTGGCAAGGTCACAAACTTAATTGTCAGACCTCATAATTTGGTATCTTATTGCCACAAAGAGTCTGTCCTATTAGTCTTGTGATCTCTCTTTTGACATTACTGTTGGTCAGTTGTGTTTGTCTAAACCCTAAAAGGAAGGAGGTATAATGAGGTGCGTCTGATCTCCCATCTTGTCACGACCAGGAACTCAGTTTTCAGGTTTCTCTCGGGATCCCCTTGGCCTAGAAGTTCCTTCCGTTGGTTGGGGGCTTAAAATTTTATAGGTAGTTTACGATTGGCAAGTAGGAATATATATATTTTTTGAGACAAAATCTCACTCTGTTGCCCTCAGTAGAGTGACATAGCATCACGACAACCTCAAAATCTTGGGCTCAAGCAATTCTCTTGCCTCAGCCTCCCCGAGTAGCTGGGACTAAGGTGCCCACCCCAACATCTGGCTAGTTTTAGAGATGGGGTCTTGCTCTTGCTCAGGCTGGTCTCTAACTCCTGAATTCAAGCAATCCACCTGCCGCAGCCTCCCAGAGTGCTGGGATTACAGGCGTGAGCCACCGTGCCCAGCCAAAATAGGGATATCTTAAGGATGACAGGGTAATCACTCTCCTCTCTGCCAAATCTAGTGGTCCAATAACACTGACCCAATCAGCAATGTGTCTGTATCTAATTGTCAATAAAAAAGGCAACTTTTGTGATTATTAGTCCAGATAATGCATATAAACTTGTTAAAAGAAAACCTAGGCACATTAAAATTTAAAGAGTTTATTTGCTTAGGCGGTGACTCATGAATCAGACAGCAACAAACCACAAGCAGTTTGGGTTCCACCAAGCAGGGGTGCGGGGAAACGTCTATAAAGTGTCTAGGGAGCAAGAAGAAGAAAATATTTGATTGGCTATGGAAAGTCCCTCGTTAGTGGTTAGTTGACAGTTTCTGTTTGATAAAGTGTGTTGTTTGAGGTTAGTTGGAGTTTTCTGATTGGTTAAGCTTAAGTTCCACTTCACAGTTAGCTAGGGTTTCAGTTTGCTTATGCGAGAACCCAAGGAGCTTCACAGCAATTACAGAGGCTTTGCCCAACAATTCTCTAAGGAAAGACTGACCCCCCCCGCCCCCCAACCAGGGTTAGAGGACAGCTAGTAATGTGAAGCAGTTCACTGTACACTGGGTACCAGCTTGTCTTACCGGGGTGAAATAGAACACACTCATATACAAAATATGAAAAGCAGGTTTATTACTTACACAAAGCAAGCTAGGGACAACAGGGGCCATTCATTGTGACTAAGGTCCCCAGACCCCCAAGGCTAAGAAAGACGCCTGAGATGGATGAAGTCTCCCCTGCATGTCCTCCACATACACTGCAGATAATGGACTCTGAAAAGCGACCCACTCCCCAGTCATGTACCTTGGAGTCACATAAAACACTGGACTACAACAGTGGTCTACAACACCCTACAGTGTTGAAGGGCACCCTGTTCTAGGGTGTATAGGAACAGAGCCCAGGCTCTTCTGGCCAACATCCCCCTTATCTCAGGAGATTGCATCCCCATACATTCTATAATTATTCTTGAAAACTATAAGCAAGAATGGGTCGGTCCAAGGCCACTACAAGAAGTGTCTTGTAAATGCCTTTAATCAAATGTGAAAAGTCACATGTAGGTTTTTAACAAGGAGCCAGACTCTCAAAAGGCATGTGATAAAGGAATGTTGGAGTGGCAGGCCGACAATGTTTTCTGCCAGGCAAGAAAGATCAGACTAGTATCTCAGGTTAGGAACAGAAGCACTGGGACATGAATGACTTAGCCTGTGTTCCGAATGTGGGAGTTCTAATTAACTTTGTAGATGACGACAGTTTAATAATTCATCAAGACTTTTTCCTTGGTTGGATGGGAGGGCTCACACCTATAATCCTAACACTCTGGGAGGCCGAGGCAGATGGATTGTTTGAGCTCAGGAATCCAAGACCAGCCTGAGCAAGAGTGAGATCCTGTCTCTACTAAAAATAGAAAAACTAGCCAGGGTGTTGTGGCAGGTGCCTCTAGTCCAAGCTACTCAAGCCCCAGAGTTTGAGGTTCTTCCTCAGAGACTCTTCTTGCTCACTTGTCTTTTGGGATTCTGGTTGGTGTTATAGAGAGGAGAGTAAATTGAAAAAAGGCAACTGTACTTTTATTTTCAATCTGATAAGGCCTGTCCGCCTCCTACCCCTGCCTCAGTTATCTACAAGGCCCACTGGCTATGAAAAGAACACGTTCACTGTGGAGCCAATCTAGGACTTCGCACTGTTTACAGGGAGCAGAAGACGGCCCTGGGGAATGGATGAGGTTTCTCTACTGCAGAAGAGTTGGCAAATACATTTTCACTTCAAATAATTTTCTTCCCTTTGTCCTTTAACCCCATGAGATTAGGGAGATGGTTACTGACAGTTCTTACTATTTGCATTTCAAAGTAATGTATGCAGAAATAACACATTCCAGCACACACTCCATTAGCATATTAAAACAAATTGGCTTTGGGTCCTTGCCATTTATCTTATTCTCATTGTAACTCTTAACTCCCCCAGAGTATTTAGGAAAAAGGGAAGAGATTGATTATGTTGAGTACAGAGAGATTCACACTGAGGAACTGCTCCTTATGAATGGAAATTGAGGGGGGAGGGGTGAACTGACTGATTTGTTGAAGTGTTTTTCTCTCTCACCTTTCTTTTTTTTTTTTTTGAGACAGAGCCTCAAGCTGTCACCCTGGGTAGAGTGCCGTGGCATCACAGCTCACAGCACCCTCCAACTCCTGGGCTCAAGCGATTCTGCCTCTGCCTCCCAAGTAGCTGGGACTACTGTGGGCAGGTGCCTGCCCACCGCAACGCCCAGCTATTTTTCGGGTGCAGCCGTCATTTTTGTTTGGCGCCAGGGCTGGATTCGAACCTGCCAGCTCAGGTGTATGTGGCTGGCGCGTTAGCCGCTTGAGCCACAGGTGCCCAGCCTTCTCTGACCTTTCCTTCCATCCTCTTGCCCTGCAGAAAGAGGGAAAAATAGAAAGTTAGAGCAAGTAGCCTAATTAAGATTCCAACTGATGGGTGAAGTAGGAACCAGCCAAGCAAGGCTGGAAAGCTCAGGCTTAGGCTTCTTCAGCATCAGACGCCACAGGCCTGGGCCTGCTGTGAGATGAGTGTGGGAAATGTCCTACACCCCAGGAAAATGGGAGGACACGTCCTTCCGAGAGCCTCTCTATCCCTACCACCATCAGCATTGCTCAAACGTAGGGTGGTCCCTCTTCCTGCTTGTTTTAAATGACGTGGCTGTCTATGAGGGGGTCATAAAGGAATTAGAAACTGCAGGTGAGGGGAAATTATAGTTTTCAAAAAGCTAAAAGATAGATGACTTATGTAACTACACAGTGAGCCTTTATTTCACTCATTAATAATGGGAATAGGAATGAGTAGAATAGTAAAACCATTTCAAAGAAGGATATGTATATATCACCAAAGAAATAAAACTGGGTTAATATCCTACAGGGCAATAAAACTGTAACCTTTAGATCGATCTTTTCTACTGGCAGAATTCGTTCATACTTCTACTGTACAAAAAATCACGTACAACTTAGCAATTGCTTGAAAGTTAACATCTAACTTTACAGCGTGAGTCCCAGCTGTAGGAGAGAAAAGCAATATTTTTTTCCTCACCCACTGCAATGTTCATGGCTGAGACCCCCTAGTAGCAAAAGACGGAGAAATAAGAGGAAAGTATACACATTTATTTCATACAAGTTGTATGTGACACGGAAGCCTTTGGAAATGAATAGGGAGGGAAAATTGTGTTTTCATGGATAGTCATGTAGAAGCATGGTTGGAAGGCAAAAGGGTATGCTCTGATGATAATAAACTTGGAGAAACAGAGCAAGGCCTCTTTATTCACATCCTTGTTGGCATATCTGTCTGACAACTTTTCCCTCGGGTCCAGGACAGGACTCCTATCATGTCAGGGTCTTCAGGGAAGGGAAGGAGGATGTGAGGGGGTGACCCTCTTCGGTGTTCTGGCCCATTTCATGTGAAAACAGCAGGAGAAGGGCAGAGAAACCTTCCCACTTGTTGCTATGTTCTCAATGCGAAGGTGCCGTATTTTGGAATACCATTTCCCCCAGCCCTTGGCTGTGTAAGATCTAGGACTGAATAAGGGATGGCAGAGAACTGACAGACCCAGACACCGTACTTGCTGTTCAAACCAGAACTTTCTTCAAATCAGAAGGGAGGTACAGAGGTCTGAGAAACACTAACGGCCAAGGGACCCTCTTCTTTCTTTTCTTGCTCCTGTCACTTCCTTGTATTAGCCAACCTTTTACACTGAACAGGATGATACTGAAGGACAGGGAAAGACAAGAAAACCCCTAGTTGCCTTTGCCTTCAGCCCTTTTTCAGTCACCAGTAAGTGTTGGTAGGATGTGCACAGATCAAGAGGTGAAGTAGTTGTGTGCACCACGTCTGCTGTTCTGGTGGGAGCAAAATACATCTGGATGTACCAGCTACGCTGTGAATGGTGTAACCCTGATGATTCTGCACGTGAAGCAAATGCTCTTATATTTTCATATAAAACCAAAAATGCGCAATATAAAGATGAATAACAAAACTGATGCAATAATTCAAAGTTAATTTTTTTTTAAACCCTCCACCACAAGTCAGGAGAGAAGAAGTGGAAGAAAGGGAAGGGTTCTATAGAACCTTTAATGATACTTCTCCCTGCGTTTTGAACAAGGGGCCCTGCATTTTCCTTTTGGACTAGTCCCAGCTCTGTTGACGTGTGCCAGAGACTGTAGACCCCTTCGAGATTGCCACCAAAGGAGAGCTTGGTCGGGAAGTGAAGAACAGGCCACAGTAATGAAGTCAGATGTGTGCGAGTCCCAGGGCTGCTATGGACCAGCTGTGGACTCCTGAAGGAATCGCTTGCCTCCTCTGTAAAATAGAAACGATGGCGTCCACCTCCCAAGGCCTGTGTGAAGAAGCTGCATGAAATAGACCAAAGTTTCTTGTGTTTTATTTGTGCTAAGGGTGGAGTAAAAAAAAAAAAAATAAAGGATGGACTAAACAAAGAAGACTTCACCCCAACCGCACCCCACCCATCCCCCCCCGTGCCCCGTTCCCCATATTCTTGTGCTATAATTGGGTTATAGTCTTCATATGAAAGCTATAAATTAGCTTCATAGTAGGGCTGAGTACATTGGATACTTTTTCTTCCATTCTTGAGATACTTTGCTAAGAAAAATATGTTCCAGCTCCATCCATGTAAACACAAAAGAAGTAAAGTCTCCATCTTTCTTTAAGGCTGCATAGTATTCCATGATATACATGTACCACCATTTATTAATCCATTCGTGGGTCGATGGGCACTTGGGCTTCTTCTATGACTTAGCAATTATGAATTGGGCAGCAATGAACCTTACTAAATGCAGTATACAAATGTCTTCATATAGTAACTAAGAAAATGCCATGAAGGCTATGTTAAACAGTCTGATGAAAACATTTCAAATTGCATATGAAACCAGCACATTGTACCCCTTGATTGCACTAATGTACACAGCTGTGATTTAATAATAAAAACAATTAAAAAAAAAGAAGACTTCAAAGAGAAAACGAGATTGGGCATTGAGGGATGGAGGAGATTAGGTTCACACAAAGGGGAGAATGAATTACACTACAATGTTCCTTTTTTTTTTTCTTTTTTTGACACAGAGGCTCACTCTGTTGCCCCAGACGAATGTGCCATGGCATCATCATAGCTCACAGCAACCTCAAATTCCTGGGTTCAGAAGATCCTCTGAAGATTCCTCTTTGGCTGGGACTACAAGCATGCACCTCTATGCCTGGCTAATTTTTCTTTTTTAGTAGAGGCAGCATGCCCTCTTGCAAGCAATCCTCCCACCTTGGCCTCCCAAAGTGCTAGGATTATAGGCATGAGCCACCGCACCTGGCCCCTACACTAGACTGTTTTTAACAGAGCAGGGACCTTTGTCTGTCCTGGTCACTGTTGTCTCAGCAGGTAGAACATCCCCAGAATGGAGCAGTCATTCATGAAACATTTGTTGAAAGGTGAAGGACAATGATAACATTAGGCCGGGATGGCTTTACACGGAGGCAGGACAAAGGAGGAAGGGGAGGAGCTGGAAGGCCGGAGTCCGGAAGCAGGTCTCTCCCGGCCAGCAGTGGGGGCTGGGAAGGTGGGCAAGCAGAGCCGGACAGGGTCAGCGTCCCAAGGACTAGGGTAGGGAGGGACAGTGGCTGCTGTGTGGAAAGCCCCAGGGCAGACGAGATGTGCCTCGTGGAAGTCAGAGAGCCACGTCCTCGGAGCCTCTGGCCAGTTCTGTCCTCCAGGACCCACCCAGAGCCACTCACTCACCAGGCCGAGCCTAGGACCAGATGGGCAGTCAGCAGTCGGTGACCCCAAGTGGTGCCTGCGCCCCTAAAATCTGCTTCCTCTCCTCCTCTCCATGGACTGCCTCAGGCCTTTAATGTCCAGGAGGGCTCTCCGTACACCTTTTCTCTTTGAAATCTTTCTCAGGCTTATTTGTGAATTTTAAGTAAACTTGTTAACAACTGAACTGGGAGTTAAGCTGGTGGCAAAAACACAGTCACAGAGCCCTTCCTCCCACTTTGGGCCCCTCACCTCTCCTTTTCCTGCTTCCACCTCACCTTCTCTCCCTGCTTTCTCTCCTCCTCGTCCTCAGATGAACGCAGGAAGGGAGATTGCCTGTGGGCCACTCGGCTCTGGCGCTGTGGTAAGCGTGGTAAGCGTGGCAAGAGCAAACGGGCGGGCAGGAAGGGTGCAAAGCTGAGGTGACAGCATTGCCAAATCTCAAAAAGGAAGGTTTAATTAGACAGGTAGCCTAGACTGGATGACTCGACTCAAACATGAAATTTAGACAGAGAAAAACATGCATTCAAAAATATTACATCCATAGCCAGGTGTTGTGGCAGGAGTCTGTAGTCCCAGCTACTTGGGAGGCTGAGGCAGGAGAATCATCTAAGCTCAAGAGTTGGAGGTTGCTGAGCTGGGGCCTCCTGGGCTCGCGCGTGCAGCTGCCAGGGCGTGCACAGTCGGGGACCCGCGACGGTGCTAGAAGCACCAGTACCAGCAACGGGGACTCCGACAGCGTCTGCCAGGCTCCCTCCAAGATGTCCAAGGCCGAAGAGGCCAAGAAGCTGGCTGGCCGTGCGGCGGTGGAGAACCACGTGAGGAATAACCAAGTGCTGGGAATTGGAAGTGGTTCTCCAATTGTCCATGCTGTGCAGCGAACAGCGAAAGAGTGAAGCAAGAGAATCTGAACCTCACCTGCACTCCCACCTCCTTCCAGGCCCGTCAGCTCATCCTGCAGTGTGGCCTGACGCTCAGTGATCTGGGTCGGCACCCAGAGATTGGCCTCGCCCTCGATGGTGCTGGTGAAGTAGGTGCTGATCTCAATCTCATCAAGGGTGGCGGAGGTGCCTGACCCAGGAGAAGATTGCGGCTGGCTAAGCCAGTCGCTTCATCGTGATTGCTGATTTCAGGAAAGATTCAAAGAACCTTGGGGATCAGTGGCACGAGGGAATCCCCATTGAGGTCGTACCAATGGCCTACGTCCCAGTGAGTTGAGCTGTGAGCCAGAAGTTTGGGGGTGCAGTTGCACTCCGAATGGCTGTTAACAAGGTCCCGTGGTGACAGATAATGGGAATTTTATCTTGGATTGGAAGTTTGACCGGGTACACAAATGGAGTGAAGTGAACACAGCTATCAAAATGACTCCAGGTGTGGTGGACACAGGACTGTTCATCAACATGGCTGAGAGAGTTTACTTCGGGATCAGGATGGCTCCGTGAACATGAGGGAGAAGCCTTTCTCTTGACTCTGCAAGGAGCAGAGTGCGTTCACGTCGAGCCCGCAACCCAGGTGGACACACTTCTTCAGGAGCCTTTGCCTTAATGTATCTGTGCCAGGACGAACACCTGGCAGGGTGGGGTGGGGTTAGGGCTGTTCAAATCCAATCTTCGGAAGTATTGTTATTAAGTGTCTTTTTAAAAAGAGAAATATAAACATATATTTTTACTATTTAAATATTCAGTTTTTTTATAAAGTAGAACTTGATTTCATGTTTCATAAATAACATTTACCAAAAAAAGGGGTGGGTAGAGGCGACTGTCTTTAAGCTTCTGAATATTGGATTTGCTGAGAACTACAAATCAGGACTTTTTTTTTAAGCTGGTAGAATGAGGGGCCCGGCTGGCAGTGATCTCCTGATGCCTTACTGGAAACTTTGTTTACTTGTTTGCCAATCTCTGTTTTGTTTTTAGTTAGTTCTCATCATGAGCGCACACAATATAGTACCTAGTTACATAGTATGATCTGGTTTGCAAGAGTCTGCTGAGCAGGACAGTGTGGTGTGGAGTGACTTGGAATGTAAACTTACAGGGAAAAAAATGTGGTTGTACTTTTGCTAAGATCCGGGGGGTTTCTCCGGAAGCCTGCTGTTGGAAGCAGTTGGCCAGAAATGATTGCCAATACTGCCAAAGCACTGATGTGAAATGTGAAATATTTGTTTCTTTAATGATTTGTTAATTACTTTTGTGTTCCTTTATTATTACGTGCATGGTTTGGCGTCAGAAATTGTCACCTCTTTTTATTGTTTGCAGATTGGAATAAAATAGTGTGGTGCCAAAAAAAAAAAAAAAAAGAGTTTGAGGTTGCCGTGAGCTGTGACATCACAGCACTCTACCAAGGGCAACATAGTGAGACTTTCCTTCAAAAACACATATTTTAATTGTATAATATTTATATACTTGACAGGTGGAGAGCCCTGAATTAGGAAAACACATATAAAGAAAGACTCTTACAATCTGAGCAAATCCATTGCAATAATAATTGTAAAATGAAGAGGATTCAAAAAGTGAACATAAATATCTAATTTAAAGTTATTTTAAGGCTTGGCGCCTGTAGCACAGTGGTTACGGCATCGCCATGTACACCGAGGCTGGTGGGTTTGAACCAGCCCAGACCAGCTAAACAATGACAACTGCAACAAAAAATAGCCGGGCAGGCTCGGCGCCTGTGGCTCAACGGGCTAAGGCACCAGCCACGTACACCTGAGCTGGCAGGTTCAAATCCATGGCCCGCCAAACAACAATCATGGCTGCAACCAAAAAATGGCCGGGCGTTGTGGCGGGCGCCTATAATCACAGCTACTTGGGAGGCAGAGGCAAAAGACTCGCTTGAGCCCAGGAATTGGAGGTTGCTGTGAGCTGTGATGCCATGGCACTCTATCTAGGGTGACAGCTTGAGGCTCTGTCTCAAAAAAAAAAAAAAAAAAATAGCCGGGCATTGTTGCGGGAGCCTGTAGTCCCAACTGCTTGGGAGGTTGAGGCAAGAGAATCGCTTAAGCCCATGAGTTTGAGGTTGCTGTGAGCTGCGACGTCACCACACTCTACCCAGGACAACAGCTTGAGACTCTGTCTCAAAAAAAAAAAAAAAAAGTTATTTTAAAATACAACTAGCTCTCCAAGAATAAAAAGAGGAAATTGGAATAAAAATTAAACTCATAGTAGAGATTAGAGAAAATGTTAATCTTTGAGAAAACTTTTTGCATACCAAAATGAAATAAGATTTTAAGCCTCCTAATTAAAAAAACATGCTTAGGAAGCAATATTAATAATAATCACACCCAATCCTGGTGACATTAGGATAAAACAGGCTGTCGCAGCCCAAATGGGTGCCACCCTTCCGAGCACCAACATGGCAATAGGCTTCCAGAGTCATGAACCACCTTGTTCTTTGTCTCTTTGCATTTTGCTATTTCTCCATTTGATGCCACCTAAAAAATGTCCTGATTTCTTAGTGTGCCTTTTCCTGTATGTGGCTAAATAAAACTTTATGCTCTATAAAATAAAAGGATAGGGCAAAGAGCCCACCCTCCAGGACCTCACATTCTAGTAGCAGAGGCAAGACGTTAGACCTTTTTTAAGAGAAGAATAAAATCAATATAGCACCAATGATGTAATCTGGAAGATGTTAACAGTCTGGACCTGGTGGCAGAGGCTGAATGAATGCAGAGAGGAGAAGGACAGGGCAGCGACCAAGGGCAGGATGCAACGTACCCGTGAAATTGTCCTGAGAGGACGAGAGCCCATAAAATGCTTCCAGGAAATTATTTTCTCATTGAACCTCCTTCTACAAGATTGAAGAGCCATATATTCATGGCAAAAATTAAGGATAACACTAAAGCCAAGCACAGTGGCTCATACCTATTATCCTAGCACTCTGGGAGACACAGGCAATGGATTGACTGAGCTCATGAGTTCAAGACCAGCCTGAGCAAAAGTGAGACCCTGTGAATACTAAAAAGAGAAAAACTACCTGGGTGGGCATCTGTAGTCCCAGGTACAAGAGGATTGCTCGGCTCGGCGCCTGTGGCTCAACGGGCTAAGGCACCAGCCACGTACACCTGAGCTGGCGGGTTCGAATCCAGCCCCAGGACCCGCCAAACAACAATGACGGCTGCAACCAAAAAATGGCCGGGCGTTGTGGCAGGCGCCTGTAGTCCCAGCTACTTGGGAGGCAGAGGCAAGAGA